>CAUYSK010090140.1:0-15586 GCA_963575035.1 Avahi laniger | reverse complement strand
GAGAGTTCCCAAAATGTTATATGTGTATAATAATGAAAAGATTAACAAATCTATAAATGAAATACTATGAGACTATTTTTGTTAATGTCTTATAGAATTCAAGACAATGCACCAAAATACTTGCTTTACAAATTCATTTGTAAATGATGGAGCCAAGCTATTTCACAAAACAAACACAAATAATACAGAACCCTAATATACTTTCAATTTTCATCTGTTTGTAAATGGCAGCTCATTTAAGCCCACCTGTAGAAGCTATTTGATACAGAACTTTCTGAGCATAAGTTTTCATTTGCCATTGAAATGTAGATATATGATAGGTAAATATATAAATTAGTGACATCCAATAAAATTGCCTCTTGGTGCATAGTTATATAAGTTTTAACACATTTATAGACCCACATGTCCACTACCAGAATCAAGATTCAGTGTAAGTTTATCAGCCCCAAATCTTCATGCTTCCCTTTGTATTTACACACTAAAATCACCCCACCTCTTGGCTATAGCTGATCTGTTCTCCATGGCTATACTTTTGTCTCTTGTCAAATTCATTTTACTCAGCGTTTCCCACAAGGAGTCCCACCACTCCAGGGAAATTCCAGAAATCTCTTATTGTCTGGGTGAAGGTGGCAACATCAATCATTTTCTTGTGGTTAGGCTCTGAGAAGAAATGTACCAGAATAGAAGAAGGAGGTTTAGACTGGGTCATGACCTGATCTCTCTGGGCACAAGCACATGAAATTGGAAAGAATAACCAACTGCGGACACTCACTGCTTTCTCCGTCCTGAGGGTAACTGTTGCTGTCCTCTCGTCTGATTTCTAACTCAGACCATGCTGACGGATGTAGAGACGCCTTCCTCAGAGAGCAAGGACTGAAATCCTAATGATTTCATTCAAAGATGCTGCTCTTAACACAAAACAGGACAGACTCAAGGAAGGCATAAGAGATGAAATTGATTTTCCTTCCTTCCTTGGAAGGATGTTGAAAATTCAGGCTCCAGGAGGACACAGGTGACTCAGGAATGCTGTTTCAGATGAAGGGAGGGATGGAGATTCTCACCCCTTCCCGGGGTAGGTGAAGAAAGGAAAGGAAGGAAATATCAGTCAATCCCTTGAAAAATGTGGCATTTCTGAGAAACGTAGAGACAGTTTTGCCCTATTTGGGTTGCAGTTTGAGAGCAGAAACCTCAGAGACGCACCCCATACCATGAGTTCTAGATCAAACAATGGAAGTGGTATATTTTGGCAAAAGCAGGGCCCCATCCTGCCTGATATCCCCTGTTGCTGGGGAGTGGCATTGAAGAGGCATATACTCTTCCCAGGGCTCCAGGATGGGCTGCGGAAATTAGCTTGGAGAGAGAGCTGATGACTGTTCCCAGAGGCTGTCTGGCCAAAAACAAGTCATAGACGGAGGAGATGCACATTGCCAGGGTATGTGTGGACCCTCAGAAGTGAGCTGGTGGCTGGCATCTCCAGCACACAGTACTGGTGAGGACTGTCACCTGCAGGAGCTAGCACCCCCCAGCACTAGTGCCACAAAACAACAAAAGGAGACAGGCTCTCATCCTCCCTGTCAGGGATGAATGGACTTCTCCTTCCTAGATGCGCACCTCCTCCGAGGGAAGGGGTAGGTGACTCAGACTCGAAATTTGAATTTAATCTGGACTGAGTTAGTAATCCCAATAAACGATGGATCAGACTAATCATACTCACAATACTATATTTCTGGAGACAAATCAGAAGTTCCTTTTCTTGGCGACCATAGAATGTAAACATGTTACATAAATTTGGGGTCAGAAGGATTGGCTTGTATCCCAGAAACCAGCGTTAGACACAGTACGTGGCTAGAGTTCTAACCCCTTGACTCACGAAAATCCTGCTGCTGCTCAGGAAATCATTATTGCCTTATCTGTGATGGCTGAGGCCTTTCTCCGTACCACATTCCTATTTCTAAGACTCTATTTACAATGAGTACCAATTCCAAGTCAACTTTTAAAGCATAAAGTACCTATTAAATAAAGGTCAGTTTTTGGAGAGCTTAAGGGTTAAAATGCTCATGAATCATGTATTCATTAAGGGCAGAGGAAAGGGCCAGAACAAAGACATGGCCTGTATCTCTATCTCTGTCTTTTTGTTCCAGAGGGAAATGCCATCAGGCAGCCTTACCCTCCCAGGAGCCTGGAATGAACGTTTTAAACTTCACCACAAAGCCCAGGGTCACTGTTGTTCTGACCAGCCTGAACCTTGGCCTCGAAAGAGTTTGCTGAGGAGCTGACACTCCTCAAGATCTTCCGTCAAACTTGAGAGAGAAAGAATCACCCAGGGAACTTGTTCCACGTGAAGATTCTGATTCTGCTACCCCAGGATTCTGAATTTTTAACAAGCGCCAACCACGATTTGAGTGAAGAGACAGCGAAGACTTGGCTAACGAGTTCCGTGTGCGCAGCTTGATCTGAAGCCTTCTCGGTATGGGACGTCAATTACTGTCACTTTTCTGGGCCGATGCACACGCAGCGGTCCAGGCAGGCCCCCGCTCCCGATTCTAGGGCTTAATCGGCACAATTAATCCCTCTCATTCCTTCGGAAGTTCTCCACTCATTTGTCAGGACTTCCGTATTTCGACAGGACACCAATACTGCCCTCAAGGTGTGCAGGCAGCGGCCTGACAGCCTGGTGCACACCTGCCATCTGGTGGTGACAGATTAACTCCAAGACACAGGGAAAGAAAGTTCCTTTCTCCTTTTTATTTCACGGCTAACAAGATGAAACTCTGCGTGTGGTCAGCGGAAATTAAGAAAGGTGCGTCGCTAAAGGCGCAGTCTCCGAAGACGGCAAGTCACCAGCAAACTGCGCTGTCACTGCCCTGGCGCCGGCGCTTCGGGCGGCCCGAGGGGGCGCTGCCGCCGCCTCTGCAGCCGGAGCCTGCCCGACGGGCCGAGAGCCGGCTTCCTGGGCTGCTGTGCGATTTCGGGTGAGCCAACGCACAGCTGGAGAAACCCTGCCGTGGGGCGAGGCGCTCTGTCCACAGCACTTGCCCGGAAAGAGTAATGAACCCCGAATTCCCCTTAGCGCAGAGGCTGGGGTCACTCTTCCTCGCGAAGATGCGACGCGAAGCGAAGCCGACAAATGGTGGAGCCTGTGGCCCTCTGCTCCGGCTGGGGCGGGCGGGCGGGCGACCCTGCTCCCCGCGGCTGGGGGAGACGATGGAGCGTCGGGCGGAGGGAACGGCCAGGACAGGCTGAAGGACGCAGGCTCTCACGTCGGAGCCTCAGGCTCTGCTCTTCCGAAGCGGGTTTGCGCTCACCTCTCAAGATGGCGGTCGAGACGAACTAAGATGGCGGGAGAGAAGCCAACTAAGATGGCGGGAGAGAAGCGTCCTGGAGCCGTGAGGAGTCGGAGACGTGGCTGTGTCTGCTGCCTCGCACCAGCCCCGGAAGCCGGAGAAAGCGTTTCCGGTGCGCAGCAGCAGGCCGGGCCGCGGCGAGACCGTCCATGTGCGCTGAGGCGGCGGCCACGGCGGGGGGCTCAGGCGCGACTCTCAGCCACTGAGGAAAAGTCTGGACTCACAGCAAGGAGCAGCGTCGGCACCGGCGGACCAGACATTAATACGAGGGGGCGCGATGTGATCTGACGGGACTTTCGCTGAAGGAGGCTGTGTCTCAGCTTACACGCAGCGGGGGCCAGAGCAAAGGCGGGAGACGCTCTCCGCCTGGCCCCGCAGGGTCCTCGCAGAAACCGGGGTAGGCGCGAAGACAGAGCCTGAGATCCAAGCCAGCCAGAAAGAGAGCCCGCAGGAGCCTGACTGGAATGAGGTCAGAATCCTTCTGAATAACTTAGAAAAGGGCTCTAAAAGTGGTGCATTTGTATGTTAAAGAGAAGCAAAATAAAACTTTTTTTTTTACTGTACTTAGAATTTTAATGGAATGGTGTGTGACCATTGTATTAAAAAAATTCTTGCTGCAGGCAGAATGAAGTTATTATAACTAGTAAGTATTGATCCTAAGTGTTGGGCCCTTTAAAATCATGTATTTTGAGAAAGCAACTTAGTTGATTGCTGATTCATATATATATTTACTGACACAGTTTTGGATCTGGCCTTGCAATACTGTTATTATCCAAGTAATTATTTAAACAGTGTTTTCTCAACCTTGAAACTAATTCAAATGCGAAGGATTTTAATGCTTATTTCATAGCTGAAGAAAGCTGTGGAATGAATGCTCCGAGTGCTATGAGGCTGTGACGCGTATGCTGTGAGGCTTAATTAGCGTGAGAAATTCGCCTTCTCTTTGTCAGAAACTTAAAAACAGTAAGCATAGTACAAGTCAAACTGTGCGAGCCTTGAATCTCTTTCCGTCTGGCTAAAGAAATCTGGTCACAGAATATTTTATACTAAAAAAAATTGCTTATTTAAAAGATACATTTTTTTAATTTCAATTTTTTTTTTTGGAAAGCCTTTTGTATTTGAGTGTTACATATGTACACATGCATATGTCATGAACACAGACATACGGTTCTTCATACACGGCCCGTATCTCTGTGTTCTCTGCATTTTTTCAGCAGGTTTACGGCAGTGAGGAAAGATGAGCATGATTGAGATGCCACATACTTAAGGCAGGGAGGAAGAGGAAGCAAAGGGTAGATTACAAAATAGAGCCAGGAACGAGGATGGGGCACAGAGAGCAACAAGGAAGTCTCATAGGCCCCCTAATGAAGAGGTGGTTACCATTTTGTCATGAATTTTTCCAGCAGGCTGCACAAAGAAGGAAATTTGATCAGGTACCTGAGTCACAGTTTCCATGAAAGCAGAACAATTGCTTTGGCAGAAATCTGGGTTGAGTTTCTGAAGTCATTCGCTTTGGTTGAATATTCTCACCCCAAGTTGAGCAAGAGCCTAGAATAAGAGATTATTAGAAAGGAACCAAAAAAAGTTATCTTTCCTCTAGAGGTACAGTCTGTTAGACTTTGTGTATCTAGAAGTAGAAATCCGGAGGGCCCTGTCTAATTACAGTTTTAAAAACATATTTCTCATACATGATAAAATTATGTTTATTCAATGATATAAGAGGAGACCTCAAAAATTGGTAAAAGCAATGGGTACAGAAAAAAAGAGGAATTTAAAGACAGTATCAATACAGAGAGCTACCTATGTTGAAATTTAGAAGACCGTATCAAATCTGAAACAAGAAGTAAATAATTTAATACTCCTAGAACATTAATTCACTTGAGGATATTGGAAATGGAGCAATCTAGGAGGAACCTTCTAGCGTTCGCTCTAGGGTGGCTTGTGCAGGGTTGGGTGTTACGCCGAGGGTTCCAGCTGTACCTCAGTGTCAGCATCGCTCAAGGCCAATCGCATCTCTTTTCTTGCAAGACGAGAGGAGTCAAAATTAGTGGTTGCAAGAAGGCAGGCAGGAGCTCTCGGCCTCCTCATCATACAGATTCCAATCACAGAAGGAATTGAGGCCTTCACACACCAAACGTCCCTTTGGTAAAATGCCTTTCCAGGTACTAAGGGCAGGCTTAGTACACACGGCCGCCAGATGGCAGTAGTGCACGCTGGATAAATGGAGCAAGGCCGGACCTTTTCTTTGTTTTCCACCCACTAAATTCTCCGCTAGGTGACAGCAATGTGAATATAATTGGAATGGCCATTAATGGATTATGTTAAAAAACAATTTTAATCCTTCTGGTAAATCTGAGAGCAGTATTTTAAAGAAGTATGCACACTTGGAATTTTTTTTCCTAGAAAATTTAACTTACTATTTGTTTTTAGGCCTCCCTCACACTAACCTAATGTACAAAAGCAAAACAAAAGAAAAAAAAAAAGCAAAACATTTTTGGGGGGTACGCCTTCCAAAGAAGCTGGGAAAGATTATTGTTTGCAACTAAATTATTAGAAGTTAATTTATGGAGCCCAGATCTTCTTACACCAATTCAGAAAAAAAACAGTGACTAAAATAGTATTGAAGATAGTACAAGCTACGATTTATTGACCACCTAGTATGTGCCAAGGATTGTATTCAAATACTTTGGAAACATTAGTTCACCGAATGTGGATCGAAGCCTTTCGAGAAAGCCCACGTTTGAACGTCAGCCCATCTAGAGCCATCACCTCCGTATTTTCCATGACCTTGTGCTTGTTCTGCTGGAGCCAGTTTCACAAAAACCCATCCCGAAGGAGAAACTGGAACAGCTTTCGAGGTATGATTTTGAGTGCAGACAAGGATGTATTCTCCCTTTTTATGACTTGCCCTCACATGTGGACGCATAACATTAATTCAGTGAGATGCAACGATACATTGTAATTCTATAGTTACGTGGAAGGCTAAAAATGAAGATTGGTTTGGGAGCAATAGCATAGTAATGAACCCATGCATGCTGAACTATAAAGGACTGATGGTAACATACCTACACGTCGAAGAGGGCTGAGGAGAGCAGAGGAATACTAGGTCTTGACTCGTGCTGACCAGGCGAGGGAGGCTGGGAGTGCAGGTAGGCAGCCTTTGGACTTCTGCGGTCACCCCTGCTTACCAAGCCGTTAGAGAGCCTTGCCTACGTGTGCTGCTAGACAGCCACATGCAGCTTGATGCAGCAAACGTGCTTTCCATGTGTGAGAGATCTGAACATGTTTCGAATCCCTCAGAGGCAAACACTGGGCAAGCAAGCTTTGAAGACAGAGAAATAGCAAGTGGTACGTGTGAACACAGTGAGAGTGGAGAAGTCTCCAGGACCTTCATTTCTCCTGTAATTCAGTGCTAAACTGGACTACAGCCTCCCATAGAGGAGGGGAGGAATAAGAAGGCAGAGACTATAAACATGATTAAGACGATTCTTTTGTGCACAATTTTATTGTTCAGTAAAGCTGCACTTTAATGTATTTTATTTCAAATATCTTTAAGAGAAATACAACAAAAGGATATGGCATTATCAAAGGACAAAAGCTGACTTCAGGCCAGTAGGAAGCAGAGAAAGTCACTCTTTTGTTTTTTGCACAAGATAGCCTTAGGGTGGGATGTTTAAAAAAGAAAAAGGGGTGGGGATGTGGGGCTTAGAGGACATTCTCAAGGAAGGGAAAGTGGTGACATGATTCTCCCTCTGCATCCAGAACTGTGGACCCAGGTACCTGCAGGAGATGGCAGGTGAACGCAGGCTGCTAATTAGCTATTGCAAATTAGTAATAGCAACTGCCATTAACTAAGCAATTGCTTATTAGGAGTCAGACATTGTTCATACCTATGTTTCTTATTTAGTCCTTTGGCCAGCCCTACTGGGGAGTTGGGTAATATTTCTTCTCTAAGAGAATAACTTGCCAGGGTCCAACAGTTAGCAGATGGCACAGTTAGACTTCAAGCTCTATTCTCTTAGCAGTGTCCCCTCTGTGTTTCAAGGCCGGGCACCTAGAGCACGGTTGGTGGTATATACTCACTGACTTCCACTAGGGCTCGCAGTATCCAGCATGAATGAATTAGTAAGTGCAATTGGATCTAAATGTAATTAATTATATAACTATGGCCTGTACAAGTTCAGTTCTACTAAAATTGCAACATGGAATTGGGGCATTATAGGGGATTACTGGGAAAATAAGAATAGATTTAAATAAAATCTTCCTCTCCCCTCTTTCTTCCTGCTGTAAACATAAATAAAGAAAAATAAAACAGAGAATGACTCCAACCCAACTTGCAGCACAACCAAAAGCTTTTATCCTGTCTAGCTGGCAGTGGGCCCAAAAACGATGAGCTCCAACTTCGCTAATGATTACAGGAGGATGGAGCAGCAGGGAGTTCAGTATTTTAAAAGCAAGGTAAATATAGTTAGAGCATTAAGACAAGGCTGCTAACAATTGTTGACACTGTTTTACTCTCTGTCACAGTGTTTAATTTGGGTTGTATAGAGTGACTTTTCTGTGACTGCCATCACCAGAATTCCTGCTTCCTGAAGGACAAAGGTCAGGCTGGAAATCTTACACAGGTTTCATAGAATAAAGTAGGGAAGCCAACGTATCACAAGCAACGTTCACATTCTACAGAAAACTACATTTAATTGTACAATCAACAATGCACTCACAATGCAGGTAAATGTTTTTTCTGAAAATGTTTGTCTAGAAAGATTTTTAAGACATTTCATGTAGCTCTGTGACAGTTTCCTTAGGTGAAAAGAGTGCTAATAGTCACTATGGTAACCAAGATGGAAGTAAGGACAAGTAAGATCAGACCCATACGACATAATTTTGATTGCTTCTCTTGTTTCTTTTCCTTTTTCAATAACGTGTCAAAACCCGGCGTGTACATGTCTCCCAACCAAAACCGTAGGTCATTAGGATTTTCCTAAAAGAAAATTACATGGAGAATGTTATCAATCAGTGATCAATCAGCGTTACAAACTAATTTGAGTTGCAGAACAAGATACTGTCTCAAGTACTGAAGGTCCATATTCACACTGTCCTGGGTGAGACTTAAATGTCACAGCTCAAATAAGGGAGGCCAGGCTTCTCTGAAAAGCATAGACAGGCAGGTGCAGCCTCCTGGCTGACCAGGAATCCTGCAGTCGCAATCTGTATGTCTGTCTCCAAATTAATTAGGAGTCTTGTGTGATTTTTTTAATTAAATTGCTCACATTGGAGGGTCAGAAACACAACAGTGTTTTCCACAGTGTTTTAGTCAATTTAGTGTTTCTTACATCTTATAAATAGTACATGTAATTAGGTTAGCAAGTTGAAATAAAATTAAAATTCCTTGCTTTAGATGAACCCTAGAGGTTTGATTTTGTCTGCATAGCAGGAATAAATACTTTGGTGAGTTTTTCAGTAAATCCAGAAGCTGACTTCCATGGAAAGAGCACTAACACTAGGAGTCCAGAGTCCCCTCCATGATTCTTGATCTGCTGGTCTTCCTTGCAGAGGCTGCAGCGTGTCTGACGCACAGAAACGTCGGCCTTATCTGACCCCTGAGAAAGGACCGTACATCTTCACGCCAGCGCCTGTTTATTCCCGTCTCTCTGTTTCTTGCGCAGGCCTCGTTTTCCATTCAGTGCCAGAGAATCATCTTCAAGTCAACTCGGTCGAATAAATCACCTGCAAACTCTGCTGTCCACACATTTATAAGAATACACTTCTCTTACCATGTCCCGCTTTGTTTGGGTGCTGCAGGTGCGGCGTCCCCGCCAGCGGCCTGCAGCAAATGCGCGGCGAACGCTGAGTCTCCGCCTCCCCAAAGGCCTCGCGGCGGCTCGCCTGCGCCTGCGCCGTGGCAAAGGCTCGCGATGGCTGCCACGTCTCGCGGCCTCTCCGGTCGCAGCGGACGTGAAGTCGGCCGGCGACGTGCCCACCACGTCCTGGGTCAGCCTCAGCCCGGATCTGGCTTCGCTGTCACGCGGCCCTGCTGGGAGGGCTCCGCGACGGTGGTGAATTCTTCCATTAGTGGATGCGCATTTGAATGTCCCACCCTTAGAAATGCTAAAAGATTAAAATAAAATTTGGGCGACCTGTGCACAAGGACAATGATTTAAAAATCCTGTCTACCTCACTCTCGCCCTGCATCTCGTGTGTGCCCTAATCAGCGGCCCGCGTTTTGCCTGCACGTTTAACATCTCCATTCTCCATTAAGAGCTTTCGTAACGGAGACTGTCCTTGTTTACAGTCTGCTTCTAGCCCGCCTTGGTAATTAAATATGGGACTTCTTTTCTCTTTTCTGACTTACGGACTCTTAACAACTTAGAAAAATGCAGGTGGCTAAAGGCACTTGGAAGGTTTATAGCCTACAAGTGGTATCAAGGTTTCAGAAAATAAGTTAGGGGCTCTGGGTGCTAATGATGAGGTATCGATGAGGGTGTTAAAGGAAGTCGAATGAATAAAGTATAGAAAGAAATTCTAACAAAAACAAAAGTCATGGTTTCCAGAAGCATCTCTCAAGAAATTATTGCTAAAGAATAGCTCGATGAGGTCCGTGAAGGGGTGCACTGCTCGAGGAGAGCGGCCGCACACAGAGAGGACTGGGGTGGGGAGGGGCTGGATCTTGATTTTAGTAAAACAATGATCCATCGTATTTATGTTCCGGCTTGCTAAACAGAACTCGTATAATTGTCCAAATTACTGCTTATTTTCTGACCATTCTATTACTTAAAGTGTAGGTCCAGCAAATCTGGACTTGTTTCGACAAACTCTCTCACTTTCCTGTATTTCTGCCATTGCTCTTGGTACTCCTGATGGAAGAGCCTCCCACTCATGCAAACCATTTATATCTTTTGGAATACCTCACATTCTTCAAACTCATCATAAATTCACTTTTTCATGAAGTCTTCTTGCAATCAGATGTGATTTTTGTTCCTTCACGAATCTGCGCAGAGCGTTGTCCTACCTCGGTGCTCAGCCTCCTCCATCCTCTTCTAAAGTGACTGTCTGCTAATTCACTCAGTTACACGAACTGTTTTTGGGCAGAGACAGTAACATTCACCTCTATGGTCCCCTTGGCTTGTAAGCAAACAGCAAAGGAAAGAGGACCTCACACACCGTCAAGAAATGTGTGTGAAATAAATCAATACTTTTCTTTTCCTTAATAATGGGGTAACTTCATAGAGAACCTCATGTTAAGACTCCTGATAAGAAATATAAGATTTTTTTTTTCAAAGAAAGAAAAAGAAACACAAGATTATTATTGCTGAGGGTAGCATCTCTTATGGAAACTTCTCTGGAAAAGGAGTATTTCAAGGAGAAGACACATTTGATCTGCTAGGAGATTAAGAAACTTCATACATTGTGGACAATAGGTATTTCAATGAGTGCATATTTGAGATTTTTAATTGTCTGTAGGATTTAAGGGGGCAGGGTGCTGTTCCCGTCAAGAGAAAAAAAAAATCCTCACGTGCTCCAGGTATGGGGGTTAGAACAGATGCCCGTTTTTGAATGAAGGGCACGCATTTGTTTAGTGGCAGCCTTCCTGCCCTGGGCAGGCAGAGGCAAGCCTAGGCCGGACAGGAGTCTGGGCCACTCGGAAACAGAAGGCAGGCGACCCTGCTTTTCAGGTATTGTGAGGTCTTCTGTGTGGTGGGTGACGCCAGGGGGAAAAAAAAGAAAAACTTAAGTTGAGTTTAAGCTGGGTGAATGAGTTCACTGCATACTTTTCCTGTGTTGAAATGTTTTTGTTTTGTTTTGTTACTGAGACACAGGAAAATGACCAAAATGTAAATCTACAATCTTAAATCATTGAGTGAACTTGAAATAAAATGCTCTTTGATGAGAACTCCCTTGCACAGTGCCCAACACAGAGCACTTAATAAATATTTTTGAAAACATGTAGAATAGGGAATCAGATCTTCAATGTTTATAAACATAAATGATCACAAACTAGGAGAAAACATATGTAATCTTCCAAATTAATTGTCTAAAAGCTTTTACCCTCCTGGAAAACCTTCGTTCTGTGTCATGTCATTTTTTTCCCTCTCTACGCTATACAGATGCCAGTAACTGCTGAAATACTGAAAGTCAAGACAAATAAACACAAATAATGACCGAGAGAGAAAGGACTTCCAGAAGCCAAAATGATCTGAAATCTGGAAATTTTGTGCCTAGTGAAGAATTCCTTAACACTCCTACTTTAAAGGGTTATTGAACTGATCTCCCTTATCAACTGAAGAAGATGATTCCTAGTCTTGAGTACCTTTAGATGTCCAGAGAGGTTTGTGTGCAAGGAACGTTTGTCATAGTCCTCGATGGTCCACGAAGGGTTCTTTTTTCTCTCTTCCATAGCTTCCTCCAAACTCACGTCACCATATAGTGGGTTATTCTTCATAACCGATGACATGGATGATGGGGGGCTGTCAGCGGTGACAAAGCGCTCTGTACTGGATCCTCTAATTCGTTGAGCAGCAATGTTCTTCTTTTCTCTCTGTCAAGAGGCAAAGAGACAGGCTTCTCTTAGCAATGAGCCTTCTGATGGCCGAGGATGTAACAGGAGATAACTGTATCAGAAAATGTGCTGATTCTGCTTAGAAACCCAACAGATGAGGACAACGGGTGAGAAAAGGGTTCTAGGGTCTGGTTTGACGTAGGAACCCACCATTAATTGAGTTCTTTCTTTGTGTGTAATCTTGATCAGCTTTAACAATCATTCATTCATCTGCTATTTTATAACTACAGTGAAAGAACGCTGTTATTAATTCAAACACTAGAATTCTGAACAGAGCCAACTTTTTCCAGCTTACTTGCATTGAGATTTAATGACATTTTACTTTGTGCATCCTATGGCTTATAAAATATTAATCCAGCAATATCTACATTAAAAGATATTTTAGAGATATGCTTTGGCTTTCACAGATGCTCTCTTAGCTCTCATTTCAGACAGCTTTGAAGACTGGACTAACAGCATCCTATGTGTAGCTCAGCCTCTGTATGTGTCTACAAACCAGCTGGCTATTATATGGCTCTAATATTGACTTTCGGAATTTTTAAAACTTTTCTTATTGAAGAATAATAGAAATATAATGTGTACATGTGATAAATATATAGATCAATACATTTCAACACACCAAATAAGCCCAAGATTCAACACCCAAACCAAGAAACAGAACAGTATGAACACACCTCCTGCTCCTTTGCAGTCACTGTACCTCCTTCTGCCCAAGAGTAATGAAAAGCCCAAATTCTAACAACACGGGTTAGTTTGGACTGAATTTGTATTTTATATAAAGTCATACAATGTGTGCTTTTCTGTGTCTGACTTTCAGATTTTTTTCCTTGTTTTTTTAAATTTTTTTCTTAGAAACATACAGCTATCATGAAGGTAGAAAATTTTGAAATTAAAATTTGTTCATTGGCCAAATACAAATTGAGAAGACACAAAAATCTTACAGAGGAATGCCTTACTTACATGGAGCATCAAGAGAGAAATCCCGTATAGTTAATTTTAGATAATTTGGGTTTAATCTTTAAAAACTGGCAGCCTATTTCCTTAATTTATAGAAATTTGTCAATAAATATGTTAAACATATTTTAGCCATCATAAACGTAGAAGGTTCAATAGGAATTTCATTCCACTCATTATTTATGATCATCAATACCCTTCTGATATGAATCTCTCCCAGTACTGAAAAAAGAAAAAAAAATACCCTGGTGCTCAACATCTATTGGGGTATGTAGGTCACTTTAAATATATACTATATAAGCTAAAGTTGTAAATTAATATTACATATAGTTTCTTTCTGAAATGGCTAGTAAGTAAAAAAAAATCATCTAGATAAAATCATTCACATTCTCTTTGGTGTTGAGTCTCTCTAACTTTCTTAATCCATGCATTTTTCACATACTTAGAGATCAGCTTAGAGATCTTCTCTGACTTTAATAGATCTGCTCAAAGTCAATTTATATTCTATAATACCAAAGTTTACAATGAAATAATAAATCTTCATGACTTAGCATTTATGTTAAAGATGGATTACCTCAAAAGAAATGTTTCTGAATTGAGCAAAAAATAACTCGATAAGAAATTCAGATTCTATGAGCTTAGCATAATTCTGACTTAGTTTTTTTTTTCTTTATGACTAGAAATCTTTGATCGTCTTTGAAGAGGGATAATTCTTTTGACATGGAAAAATTGGCTTTGTAAGGTTATTTGTCTGCTAGACAAATTGCTGAGCTTCTTAAAGAAGAAAGCTCTATAAATGAGAAAAATACTGTTGTGGGGGTAAAATAAAATTACACGCTCTATTCCAATGCATAAAGACTTTTAAAAACCCAATATTTAAAAGATAGCAAAATAGGAGGAGCCAAGATGGTGGACGAGAAAAGCCTCCAGTCAGAGTGTCTCTGCAAAAAAGATGAATTTTAGAAGAAAGAGAAAAAAATAAGCTAGCAGAGAAACATAGATCGGGTGAGGGTCAGAAGGAAGGGTGCCTGAGACTACAGGAGACTCCACGGGAAGACGTTGTGGAGGAGAACTGGAAGGAGAAATGTCCCGAGAGGCTTGGAGACTAGCGACAAGGGTAGGTGGAGCGGTTAACTTCCCCTCCCTTGCATCTCGGACTGCTGGTGGCTCCTGAGCGGCTGGAGAGACCTGCTGACACCAGCCCAGAGACTGCTGCCGCCAGTGAGCAGTGGCCTCTTGCGGACTCGGTGCTGGGCTCCCAGCCCCCTCGGGGCACCTCCCCAGGCACAGACCCGGGCCTAGCGGAAGACGCCATAGTGCTCCATTCTCTCCTTCCCCCTCCTTACCCATGCGTGCACAGAAAGATAATTTAGCCATCACACGGAAACATCTCCAAGGAATGGGACCTTTCCTTTTGCGGCCCTACAGCAGACTGAGGGGTACTCAGACTGCGAACTCCGTACCCGCCAGCCCTCTGAGATGCTACTTGCCTGGGGATTCCAGGAGAGTGTGGCAAATCAGAGGTGGAGTGAAATCGATCCAGCTGGGGCACGCTATAGGTGATTCAAGACCAGCACCCCTCTCCCTGGCAGGGTCAGAAATTGATCTTCAGGGCCCAGGGGACAGGCCTGAAGACCAGACGCCATACACCCAGGTCAGGATCGCACCGCCCTGGGGCACAGAAGAGAGATCTGTGAAAGAGCCTACTGAAGAGGGTGCGCCTTCAGGGGCAGATTAGTGTGCCGGAGAGGCAATCCTCCTCCCAAAAGAGGGCTGTGAACCCAGCTCAGGCTACGATCCTGAGTAGGGAACCTCCCGACCCATGTCACAGCCAGGGAGATCCATCCGCCTGAGGTCCCGCTTGCTGGCAGACGCCTGGGAGAGGCCACAGAGAGAGGGAGAGTGGAGGGGAGCGAGATCTGCTCCAGAGTGTGGGTCTTGGACAGCCCCAGCCCCCAAGCCCAGACTTTCAGCTGAGTGGACCCATTTCAGCCCATCCCCATAGCTCTGCACAGAAAAAAGGAGTAGACCTTTGACCCTGCTAACAGCAGTTGTGGAGATTGAGGGCAGGCTTGCCCAACCGAGCCCCACGAAGACTCACTCCCCCCACTGAGGTAGAGAATAAGGACATACCTGGAAATCCCAGGGCCCCACCAACCACCCGAAGCATAAGAGGGCCTCTCTAGAGGAATAAGAGCTAGCTACAGGACACAAAAACAACACTGCAGCTCACACCCCCTGCAAGTGACACCTACTGACAGGGAGGTCATCCTGCACACCCTTTTACTGCATCTACTGATTCATCATAAATGGTGTGGTCGAATCTCATCCACAAACACCACCAACTGGCTCAGAGACTAAACAGGGCGTGTCATTATCCAAACGAAAATCTAAAGGCAAGAAGAAAAAACTGATCGAGAAAGGAAGGAACCAGTGAAAGAACTCTGGAAGTATGAAGACTCAAACATAAAGCACACCCCCAAAGAGGAACAACAGCTCCCTAGCAATGGACATTAACCAAACTCAGAACACTAAAATGACAGAAGAAGAATTTCAAACATGGATGGTAAGAAAACTGAATGATATGCAAGAAAAAATGGATAACCAACACAGAGAAACCACAAAAATAATCCAGGACTTGGAAGAAAAATTCACTAAACTAATTGAAATATGAAGAAAAATCAAACCGATCTCCTGGAAATGAAGGAATATTCAGGAAACTAGAAAACAC
>CAUYSK010090139.1:0-75142 GCA_963575035.1 Avahi laniger | reverse complement strand
GTGAGGCAAAGACATAAAGTGTAACTAGAATGTTCGTACCCTCACAATACCCTGGAATAATAAATAAAAAATAAATAAAAATTAAAAAAAAAGAACTGAAAAAAAAAAGTGACCAAGTGACGATAGAATTGGAAATTTTTTGAGAATAATGGCCACATATTATTCTGCTTTACATCCCTCTGAAGTCCCAAACTTCCCACATTCAGATCATAAATTCTCTGATATGCCACCACCTTCATTATTTTTTCTTTTTAAAAAATAACACCTTTACTGAGATAAAATTTACATACCATAAGTGCACCATATTAAAGTGCACAACTCAATGAATTTTAGCATAGTTACAGAGTTGTACAATTATCACCGTTACTGAAATTTTAAAACATTTCAGTATGCCAAAAGGAATCCTGTACACATTAGCCATTAGCAGTTACTTTCCAGTCCTTCCCTCCCTGTAGCTTCAGTCCCTGCCCTTCCTACTTTCTGTTTCCATGAATTTTCCCATTCTGAAAATTTCCTATAAATGGAACCATATAATATGCATTCTTTTCTAACTGACACATCTCACTTAACATTTTTTTTATTTCAATAGGTTTAGGGGGTAACAGTGTTTTTTGTTACATGGATAAATTGTATAATGCTGAAGTCAGGGCTTCTGTATGTGGATATCCAATTTTCCCAACACCATTTATTGAATAGGGCATCCTTTCCGTAGTGGATGTTTTTGTCTACTTTGTCAAAAATCAGTTGGTTGTAGCTATATGGTTTTATTTCTAGACTCTCTATTCTGTTCCATTGATCTATGTGTCTACCTTTATACCAGTACTATGCTGTTTTGGTTACTATTATCTTGCAGTATAATCTGAAGTCAGGTAATGTGATGCTT
Organism: Avahi laniger; assembly: GCA_963575035.1. Taxonomy (NCBI): domain Eukaryota; kingdom Metazoa; phylum Chordata; class Mammalia; order Primates; family Indriidae; genus Avahi; species Avahi laniger. The sequence goes on along the minus strand of CAUYSK010090139.1, from coordinate 74,259 downwards.
CCAGATTTGTTCTTTTTGTTTAGAATTACTTCAGCTTTTCAGACTCTTCTGTGAATCCATATGAAATTTAGTATTTTTTTGTAGTTTTATGAAAAATGACATTGGTATTTTGATGGGATTGCATTGAATCTGTAAATCACTTTGGACAATATGGACATTTTAACAATATTGATTCTTCTAATCCATGAGAATGGGAAGTTGAAAAAATTTTTCATTTGTTTGTGTCATCTATGATTCTTTCATCAGTGTTTTGTAATTCTCCTTGTAGAGATCTTTCACCTTCTTGATTAAATATATTCCTAAATATTTTATTTTCTTTGCACCTATTGTAAATGGTATTCAGTTCTTTGACTCTCAGCTTGTCTATTATCAGGGTAGAGAAATGGCACTGATTTATGTACATTAATTTTACAACATGAGACTTTATTTATTTATAAATTCTTGGAGTATTTAGGAGGAGCCTTTAGGGTTTTCTAGATATAAGATCATATCACTGGCAAACAGGGACAGTTTTACCTCTTCTTTTCCAATTTGGATGCCCTTTGTTTCTTTCTCTGGCCTGATTGCTCTGTCTAGGACTTCTAGTACTAGGTTGAATAGAAGTGGTGAGAGTGGGCATTCTTGTCTTCTTCCAGATCTTAGGGAAAATCTTTTCAACTTTTCTCCATTCAGTATGATGTTGGCTATGGTTATATCATATATGGCTTTCATTATTTTGAGGAATGTTTCTTCTATGATGAATTTGTTGAGGATTTTTATCATGAACGTGTGTTGGATTTTAGTGAATGCTTTTTTTGCATCTATTAAAATGATCATATATGGTTTTTGTTTTTAATTCTTTTTATGTGTTGAATCACATTTATTGATTTGTGTATGTTGCAACATACAACAAATTTGTGTATGTTGCATCACTGGGAAGAAACCCACTTGGGTCATGGTGAATTATCTTTTTGACGTGCTACTGGATTTGATTTGCTAGTATTCTGTTGAGGATTTTTGCATCCATGGTCATGAGGTATGTGGATTTGTAGTTTTTTCTTTTTGTTGTGTCCTTTGCTGGCTTTGGTATCAGGGTGATACTTCACAGAATGAGTTTTGGAGGATTCCCTCCTTCTTGATGTTATGGAACAGTTTCAGTAGGATAGGTGCCAGTTCTTTGTAGGTTTGGTAGAATTTGGCTGTGAACCAGTCTGGTTCTGTGCTGTTTTTGTTGGGGGACTTTTTATTTCTGTTTCAATCTTGCTACTTATTATTGGACTGTTCAGGATTTTTATTTATTCCTGATTCAACCTTCGGAAGTTGTATGCTTCCAAAAATATACCCATTTCCTCTGGATTTTCTAGTTTGTGTACACAGAGGTTTTCATAGTAGTCTCAGATAATATTTTGTATTTCTGTGGTATCAGTTTTAATGTCTCCCTTTTTGTTTCTGATTGAGCTTTATTTGAACCCTTTCTTTTCTATTCCTAATCTATTAATGCTAGTGGTTGATAGATTTGTTTATTTTTTCAAAGAACCAAGTTTTCATTTTGTTAATTCTTTATATATATATATATATATATATATTTGGTTTCAATTTCATTTAGTTCTACTCTGATCTTTGTAATTTCTTTTCTTCTGCTAGTATTGGGTTTCGTTTGTTCTTTTTCTAGTTTCTTGTGGTGTGATATTAGGTTGTTAATTTGTGATCTGTCTTTTTGATGTAGGCATTTAATGCTATGAAATTCCCTCATAGCACTGCTTTTGCTATATCCCAGAGATTTTCATAGTATGTGTTACTTTTGTCATTCAATTTGAAATTTTTTTTATTTTTCATCATGATTTTTGTCATTGACCCAAGGATCATTCAGCAGCAGGGTGTTTAATTTCCATAAGTTTCCATAGTTTTGAGAATTCCTCTAGGAACTGATTTTTAGTTTTATTCCACTGTGATCTTAAAAAGTACATGGTATGATTTCAATTTTTTGAAATTTGTTGAGACTTATTTCGTGGGCTAACATATGATTTATCTTGGAAAATGTTTTATGTGCTGCTGAGAAGAATGTATATTCTGCAGTTTATAGGTAGAATAATCTGTAAATGTCTGTTTGGTCCATTTGTTCTAGAGTCCTGTTTAAGTCCAGTGTTTCTTTTTGATTTTCTGCCTCAATGAGCTGTCTAGTTCTGTCAGTGTAGAGTCGAAGTCACTGGCTATTATGATGTTGCTGTTTATTTCTCTTTTTTTAAGTCTAGGAGTGTTTGTTTAATGAATCTGGGAGTTCCTGTGTTAGGTGCACATATATTTAGGATTTTTATGTCTTTTTGTTGAATTTTCTCTTTATTATTATGTAATGACCATCTTTGTCTTTTTTAACTGTTGTTCATTTAAAGTCTATTTTATCTGAGAATAGCCACTCCTGCTTTCTTTTGTTTTCCATTTGCATGGAATATCCCCCCCACCCTTTTACCTTGAGTCTATGAGTATCTTTATAATTTAAATGGGTTTTTTGGAGACAGTAGATATTTGGATTGTGTTTTTTTAATCCATTCCACCAATCTATATGTTTTAAGTGGTACATTTAGACCATTTACATTCAATGTTACTATTGATATGTGAGATACTGTACCAGTCATCATGTTGATTTCTACCTAATTGCTTTATTTTCTCCCTTGTGTTACTGTTTTATAAGAGCTGTGAGCTTTTGCTTTTGAATTTTTTTTATAGTGGTGCATATCTGTTGTTCTTTTCAATGTACAGAGCACTTTTAAGAATTTTGTGAAGGGCAGGTCTAGTGGTGACAAATTCCTTTAGTGTTTGTCTGTATGAGAAAGACTATTTCTCCTTCATTTATGCAAATTAGTTTTGTAGTATACAGATTTCTTGGCTGACAGTTATTCTGTTTAAGAAGACTAAGAATAGGATCTCATTCCCTTCTGGCTTGTAAGGTTTCCTCTAAGAAATCTGCTGTTAGTCTAGTGTGTTTTCCTTTATAACTTAGCAGATGCTGTCATCTTGCAGCTTGCAGGATTTTCTCCTTTGGTTTGACTTTGGCCAGTCTAATGACTATGTGCCCTAAAGATTTCCTGTCTACAATGAATCTTCCATGAATTCAATGAACTTCTTGTATCTGGATTTCTATCTAGGTCTTTTGCTAGAAAGACCTTTGTTTGCTGAGGGAAGTTTTTCTCCATTATTCCCTCACATAGGTTTTCTATGCTTTGTTTTTTCTTGTCCTTTCTCAGAGATACCCATAATCCTTATGTTTGGTTGTTTTACATAGTACCATGATTCTCAAAGACTTTGTTTATTCTTTTTGATTCTTTTTTCTTCATTTTTGACTCGATTAATTCAAAAGCATTGTCTTCAAGCTCTGAAAATCTTCTGCTTGGTCTAGTCTGTTCTTAAAATTTTCCATTCTATTTTGTAATTTCCTAAATGATTCTTTGATTTCTGGAAATTCTGTTATATTTTTATTTAAAACTATCTATCTCTTTAGTTAATTTTTCATTTATATCCTGAATTTTTTTTTGTTGTTGTTGTTTTGTGTTGGTTTTCAACTTTTTCATAGATCCCATTGAGCTTACTTGCAATCCATATTGTGAATTCCATATCTATCATTTCAACAATTTCTTTTTGGTTGGAGTCCCTTGCTGGAGAGCTAGTGAGAGTCTTTGGAAGTGTTGTTACACTATTTTTTCATGCTGCCAGAATTCTTTCATTGATTCCTGCTCATATGCAGGAGCTTCCACTTCTCATTTTTTCTTTACTTTTGTTTAGATGGGACTTTCCCCATCTCCTTCAGTGTTTGACTGTGGCATACATTAGGTAAGGACCTTTGGCTTTTCTTGTGAGTACTTTGAGATGGCCAAGGGTCTGAATAAATTTCTCAGTAATAGATAGCTTAATGTGGTGATTTTCTCAAGTGTTAATTATTTATAGGCTGTAGGGGTGATATACTACACATGTGGGTGGGTCCCATGCTTCCTGCTGAGAAAGAGAGATGGGAGGTCTCTGGATTCTTGCCTCTTTCCTCTGCTGCACTTTTAACAGCATGAATTGTGTTGGGACATCCAGTTTTGTCTCCAGACCAGTAGATGGCCCTTATGGTTAATAGTTGGTGAAGCCCTATAAAATTGAATCAGCAAATGATGAAATGGGATGTACGCTTTGACCTCCCCTCTAGTAGGTTGTGCTGGCAAGAAAGAGCTAGATGTGGTGTTGTTTGTGGGTGCCATGTGCAGCCCTAGTCTATCAGAAGAAACTCTCAGGCATCCCAGGTGTTGGGTCGGATCCTGGAATTCCCAGGGAGCCCCTTCTTGTGATCTGCCACCGCCAAGGCTGACGCATGGAACAGAGCCAGGTGGCACTGTATTAGGCAAATCTATATCCAGCCTCTCCAGAGGCTGGCATAAGCCTAATCCCAATGGGGGCTGAGGGAAAGTTCCAAGGTTGCTTGGAGTGTGGAGATGCACCCACCATTAGAAAGAACCTACTGCTGGAATTGAGACAGTCCAAAAATCCACAGTCCAGTAGACAGAAGTGGGGTTCAGGTCATTTCCTTTCCCTGGCTTCTGGCCAAGCCAGCTAGGCCACTCAGTAGGAAACTGTGCTCAGGCAATAGAGCAGGACCAGACTACAAGCCTCCATAGCCAGGAAAGACAGCACAGCTGCTGTTTCTGGGGGTAGGGGTGCCCTGTGCCTGCACTGCAGCACAAGCATGCTGTAATCTCTTCTCAGTTCTGTTGATATGGGCTTCCTTCCCACTTGAGGGAAGTTCTCAAATCTCCCCTCCATGTTCCCAAATGATGCAATTGAGTCCTGGAAGTATGAGATCAGGTCTACAAACCTATTCCTAGACACCTGAGTCCAAGTGCCACCCTGTTTAGGAGAAGCAGGTTGTCCCCCAGCTGCCTTTGGGAACTCAAGCCAGCCACTTAGAGCTTCACTGCAGTTTGGTGGGGGCGAGGGGGTGTGAAAGAATGCCACTCTCTGTAGAAGAAGCCAGGCTAGCAGCTGTGCAAAAAAGGCTGGCAGGCAGAGAGTTTCTGGTCCGAAGATCCCTTGGTTCCACAGCAGCCCATGGCCACAGAAGGGTAAATCTACCCAGGGCAGAAAAGAAACCACAATATCTGTACCCAGGGTACAGATCTCATGGGCTCCTATAACCTTCCCTAGCCCAGCAGCAAGGTGGTAGCTGTTTCACAGCAGAGCTCAGAGAATTGGAGGAAGGGCTCCCAATTAATTCTGGGTACCGGTGTCTGTGGTTTGGAAACCTATGAAAACACCTGAGCTCTCCGCAGTGCTCTGGGATCCGTAGGTGTAAAGGAGCTCCTCTTCAGTCAAAACTGGAAAGGTTCCAAGCAGGATCTTAGGGCCTGAAGGGTCTCCTGTTTATCCTTTCCCTGGGGCATGGTCAGGGTCTACTCAAGGCACTCAAATAATTTCATGCATGCAGTCCATCTTCTAGCTTCACCCCCAATGTCTCCTATCACTTCCCTGTTGTCTTCACTCTTTCTCCCTCAGACAATCTATTTAAAGTGTGAGTTTTTGATGGATATCCTAGTTGTTCTCTGGAGAACAAGCATATGTCTGCTTGCTCTGGTCAGCCACCTTGCCCATCCTTTCTAGTCACCTTCATTTTTGTTCCATGTTTCTTCTATCTTCCTTTGATACCCTGCTGTCACTACTTTAAAATTTAGTTTCTTCCAGGATAGATGTCCCATTTATTTCTAAAATCATATTTTAGCCACTGTTCAAATAGTGGATTCCGTTCCATTTTTTATGATAATATTTGTATCAAATGTTAGATTTTTTTAACTTTCAGAGGTCAATTGATTTAAAGTGTAAAATAGACTGATGTAGTAATTTTCATAGCATGTTATATCATAGAAACTAATATAAGGGAATTTAATAATTAAAAAAAGAAAATACAATAAATATGTATTTTAATTAACAAAGTTAATGAAGATTCAGCACAGAGAGTACGAGTTCTCTTTTAAAATTCTTAGTCAAGTACATAACCTCTTGTTTTTGTTTTGTTTTTATGGAGAAATGGAATTTTTTGTATTCACTTATCTGGTCTTTTTTGTTGGACCTGTTAAGTTGGCTGGTCTGATGAAATTATTACAGCTATACCAGAAAGAGTTAAAGACAGGCAAGATAATGTTAAGTCTGGATGGAGGGCAAACAGGTGGCAAGTCAGGTAGGAGAAGTGGCTGAAAGTGGAGAGTGGGAAGCAATAAGAATGCAGAAAAGAAACCACAATATCCGATATTTGTGGCTAGAGACTTTGCGCTGGACAGAGCATGCACAGTGAGGAACTCTTAGTGACTTTAAGTGACCTGGGGCTCATTCCCATCTAATTAGCATTATGGTTTTGACCCTCCAGTAGATTCTTTGTGAAGAATTCTGGGAAGACACAAGTGTAGAAAGGAAACTGTTATATAACCCCAACCTGTTATGTAATCTGTTACATAACCTCTTATACAACCCCAACCTGTCAATCACCCAAAGGCAGGAAAGGGCAACCAATTCCACCCAGGAGAGAGTGGGGACAAACTAGTGAGCATATAAAAGACAGTATGTGTTAAGACTTCGGGGTCTTCTCCACTCACAGAGAATGACCTGTCTTTCCCTTTGGGATGTACTTTCACTTTGCAATAAATGCTGTGTGTGTGGGATTGCTTTGTATTTGTGATCACTCCGTCATCAGTTCGACTCAGTACCAGGACTCATTCCTGATACCTGGGAACTGAGGACCAGGGGATATTGGGGTAGAGCTAACAATAACAGCAAATGGCTAACATAACTTAGTTCTCTATTGAGTGCTAGATACTGACCTAAATATTTTATATGTTTCATTGCTTTTCATTATCACCATAGCTCTATGAGGTAGGTGAATCCTCCCCACTTTACAGATGAGTAAACGGAACCACTTGGAGGTTAAGTAACCCGCCCATGGCCATACAAGGAGTGGAGCAGGACTAGAACTGAGACTTTAGGCTGCAAAGTGAGACCTCCTAACTACCACATTCTAGTCTTTATTTCTAACTGAATAGCATTATTATTACAGGATGTTATTTTTGGCTCCCATATGTATGCTTTTGCTTTGACTGGCAAGATAAATAACAATTGGTGAAACATGGCTTCTGAGGGTTTCTATTTATTACCTAGGCACAGAAGTCATTTATCTGATCACTTTAATTTTATTTTTTAATTTTTTTTTGCCATTCACTGAATTTATTTTAGTTTCTTCCTTGTCTGTTCAAATATGAACATAATATATGTGGTCCTGGACAAGGAAAGTAATTTGACTCCACCAGTCCTACACAGTAGAAACTGGGTGTGTGCACTTTGAAGGATGCAGCTGCAGAGTAGCAATAACAATTGGAAGAAAATTCTGAAAACTCAACAGAGAGGGCAAGCAGAGGGCATACAAGGTATGTTGGGGGATATTCTTGCACATATCAAGTGAAATAAATGTTGGAGACAGAGGAGTGGAACAATCTAATAGGTACATCAGAGTGCATTCATCATATGATTGTAGGAGCTTCCTTGATATAGGAAGAAGATCCTCATTTAAAACTAGTTCGATCTTAGGGGAGTGTTCAAAAAAATTTCAAGTTTTCTTGGAATTACATAAAACCTCATTGTTTAAGGAAAAAAAATTTCAGAATGAAGCTTAAGTGTGGATCTAAAAAGCATTAAATACATATGATATACCTAGTCTTGCGTTAAGTACAATGAAATCTTTTAAAGATATTTAAAGTCACAATAATGATTATAAACTTGAACAAAATTAAAATAACCAAGTGCATTCTTTTTTTCTTTGAAAGGGTTCATGTTTTCAAGTTCAATATTCCAGGGCTTCAAAATGAAAGCCTATATAACTAAAAAAGGAGAAGAGAATGCTATTTAAATTGTTCTTCCTTCTCTTTGTTCTGGGAGATTAATTATCTGTCATTTTGTTTTGACGATCCTAAGAGAAGTTGCTTAACAATGAGGAGGGCAAAAGTCCTTCATGATGGCACTACAGAATCTCCATCTGTAAATTACAGGATGGTTTGAATTGGCTGGCCATTCTTTTTGTCTTCTGAAAAGAAGAATGTGAATGAGGAACAACAGCAATTCAAAACTATGAATCCATGGCTTCGAACATTGCATGTAACTGGAAATTGAAGTTCTGGAAGTACATTATCAAGAGAGACTTCAATGCAGAATATGAAAGAAAATGGAATTAATCTCCAAAGGGCAGTTCTCATCATTTAGTTGGCCTGCCGGAGTGGACTCAGATAATGAACAGGTATGCTGAATGATATGTTGAGTGTTTGCCAATCCATCAAGCTGAATTTTCTTACTTCTGGGAGAAAAAATCTTTTGTGCATAAGCCTTTGTTCTTTTTGGAGCCTATAACCCTGTGTTATCTACTATCTGTGCTTCAGCAGGAAGTAGGTCTGTTAATTCCAGCATATACACAATGATAACATTATGAGGAACATGGTACAAAGGAAGGAAAATTGAAGTGGAGTTTTATTTTTTTAACAAAAAGAATGTAATATTTTGAAGTTCCTCTCAGAAGATTCCATATGTTCAGTGCAATAATACTGAACTCCTACATAGTTCTTTAAAATGTATCAAATTTTATACTCCCAGGAAACACAGTAGGAAAGAATAAATTTGTAATATTTTAATTATGAGAAAACACAGGTAAAAAGGTCAGGTGACTTGCCCAAGAGCTAAATGAAATGGTGTATTATGATACTTCAGTTATAGTTGTTAGGTACATTTCACCCACAAAAGGGCTACTTTTCTAAGCAAGTCTGATAAGTTAGTAGGGGTTGGCATTCTGAATGACCATCCCTGAAAGATAGCAAAAATAAGGCATGTTTGTCAGTATAAAAATGAATGAGAGCCAGATATTCTTTTCATGATTAAATCATGATACTGTTGGCATGAAAACTAAATCTGAAGTCCCCACCTCTCTTTTTATTTCCTCTCCACACTTCCTTCCCAGTCTTTGCCAGGAAACCTAAGCCCTCATGCTGGTACCTCTTTAATCTCGTGGGCTTGCTCCTGACCTGTGTTCACTCAGTGCTCTGAAATCCTATCCAAATAACTTCCACGTTCTGGTCTTTATTCCTTCTCCCATCAAAACTGAGCCGTGCTCAACATACTCCCTCAGGATATTGCTGTGTATCATGTGGTTGAATCTGCTAAAGTGTAAATGGGTTTTAACACCTCTCAAACTACATCACTTTTCCCATAAGCTTATGTGTACCTTAACTACCCTAGAGGTTATGTCTCTCTGTTACAGATGTCTGGACTGAATGAAAATATTACTTCCTATCTCCTTTCTCACCCTGGGCCCTTTCCATATTGTTTCCTCTATATAAAAAAGAATGATAAGGAAAAGGCAGAATGAGATTTGCATAGAGGTTACACATTGGTTAGAAAGAACCACTTGATTATACAACCATTTCTTGAGCGTGTATTCTCTCCCTGATTAGGTAATAAACTCCTGGAAGTAGTATCTAATATTTTTATTGCTATTATTAATATTGTTACTTTTATGAACTGATGCAATTTTACCAAAACTGAAATTATGAAAAATTTAATATTTACTTCTTTATCATTTCATTGCATATATTTTCACATATATGTACATATTTATTTATATACTTATAATTTATGCTTTTTAATTAATTTTCCTTATAATATTATTTCAGATATATGGAAATATTGTTAGGTAATGCATGCATAGGTGGGAATTAATCCAAAGCTTACTTTGCATATTTAGGACTTTTAATGATATGCACATAGGTAGTGTTTAGTTAAAATATTTTGTTGAATAAATACTATTTCAGGAGGCAGAACTATATCTCCAGGTTCACAACTGGCTTTTTATTCCCTCCTAGCATATTTATTGTCCATATACACTGGCCAGGGTTTATCTGTTGGATGTCAATAGGGAGTTACTGAGTTATGGGGAAACAGGAAAACAAGGTAGAAATGATTAGAAGAGCAATGATGTGCAACAAAAATATCAATCAGGCTGCTATTGGGTTTGATGACTGGATACATTTTCAAACAATGGTTTTGAAAAGACTGCTCTGGTGTATAAAATCTGAAAATGCTGCTTGGATATACAAGATTTCCCAATTAGTTTTTTTTCCTATCTTTTCAATAATTTTTGAATAAAAGGACTCTCACAATAAAAATCACAAAGAATAATTATTCTGACACCCTATGGGGGCACTATAAATACATTGGAACAACTGCTATAAGCTGTGACAATCTGGTAGTAACTGAGGCAAATGGTGACCTTCCAGATACCATGCAGACATTTTAGCAGCATCTATGCAGAGAAGGCAACCACTATCAACCTCACCTAAGATATTTTCATCTATAACATGTTCTGCTCTTATAACATTTGTATTTAAACTGGTTAAATATAAAAATGTCTTTATGTAAGTGTACAACCCTGGTAAGTACGTATTTATTAAAATGCTCTGAAGAACCTTGTAAAATCCTGAGTCAACAACTTGAGAGACATTGTAAAATGGTGTTAAAAGAATGAATCTTGGTGTGAGTCTTTGGTTTGAAGACTAGTTTCCCCCCTTACAGTTATGTGATTTTGGCCTATTAAACTCTCTGAATGTCAGTTTTCTTATCTATAAAATGAGAGTGATAATAATGGTACATTACTCAGAGTTGCTATGCTGATGAAATGAAATAAGGCAACTTTGCAGAGTATCTGGTGGTGTGTAATCAGTGGTCAAAACATGCTAATGTTCAGAAAGGCAATTGTCATGGACCCTGAGAGTCCCTCTTGCAGGGTATATTCAGAAAATAAGATCCTGACTATTTATCTGGGCCATTTCTCAGGGTTCTGTTTGTAGTGAAAACTCTTGAGGGAGAAGTAAAGCCTCACTTCAGGACAAAGAGCAGGCTTGCTTACTGCTTGCTCTAAAGTGCAATGTTTCCCAAGTGTTCCTTAGGTATGGTGCAAACCCATCCTTATGTGATGCATCCATTTGTGCCCTCTTCCTCACTGCTGTGGACTTGGGGGTAAGGGGAACCAAAGAAAACATGCTAATTTTCATGTTACTTGCTGTGCTGTAATAAATTCTTTTGTCTCTGGCCCAGAGATTTTGTGTCTTCTGCTAGTATCCTTGAACTAGTAATAGGCTAACTATTAGTTTGTAAGGAGGGTAAAATAAAATTCCAGACTCAATAGTACTAGAGATAAGGATTGGATACTGAAACACTTTGGCTTTCTGTTACAGGAAGGACAAGAACCCTGAAGGATGGGTTCAGAGCTGAAGGGACTTTTGGGATCTAGTAGTAAATTCGACCACCCAAGAAATGGGCACGGATGGGAGCAGCAGAGTAAGGGACCTTCCTTATTCTAACTGTTTATGAGGCCAGAGCACGAGCGGTAAGGTTGAAATACGTTGCGCAAAAGGTGCTTTGGTTATGGCTCACTCTTCTACAGGCAAAGGGACAAAAGGTTGTTACCATGACAATGGAGCAGTGAGCCCTACTGAAAGGCAATGTGGCTATAGTTGTGAAGCACAGGAATCTACAAAGCTAAAACAAATGGTGTCAGCAATGATGACTTTGCTATTTGACATAGATCTTTTATTTAATTTTTATTTCAGCACATTATGGGGGTACAAATGTATAGGTTACATATATTGCCTTTGCCCCACCCAAGTCAGAGCTTCAAGTATGTCCATCCCCCAGACGGTGTGCACTGCACCCATTAAGTATGTACATACACATTCCCCTCTTCCCCCCTCCCCAATACCTGGTGAATGTTACTACTATATGTGCACCTAAAGTGTTGGTCAGTTAATACCAATTTGATGGTGAGTACATGTGGTGCTTGTTTCTCTATCCTTGTGATATTTCACTTAGTAGAATAGGTTCGAGCTCTATCCAGAATAATACAAGAGGTGCTAGATCACCATTGTTTTTTGTGGCTGAGTAGAACTCCATGGTATACATATAACACATTTTATTAATCCACTCATGTATTGATGGGCACTTGGGTTGTTTCCACATCTTTGGAGTTGTGAATTGTGCTGCTGTAAACATTCAAATGCAGATGTCTTTTTTTATAGGATATCTTTTGTTCTTTTGGGCAGATGCTCAGGATTGGGATTGCTGGATCAAATGGTAGTTCTACTTGTATCTCTTTGAGGTAACTCCATATTGCTTTCCACAGAGGTTGTACTAGTTTGCAGTTCCACCAGCAGTGTATGAGTGTTCCTATCTCTCCACATCCACACCAATATTTATTGTTTTGGGACTTTTTGATAAAGGGCATTCTCACTGGGGATAAGTGATATCTCATTGTAGTTTTGATTTACAATTTTCTTGATGATTAGAGATGTTGAGCATTTTTTCACATATTTGTTGGCCATTAGTCTGTTTGAAAAGTTTCTGTTCATGTCCTTTGCTGACTTTTTGATAGGGTTGTTTGACTTTTTCTTGCTGATTTTCCTGGGTTCTATATAGATTCGAGTTATCAGCCCTTTATCGGATGTGTAACATGCGAATATTTTCTCCCATTCTGTAAGTTGTTTGTTTGCTCTTGTGTTAGTTTCCTTGGCTGTACAGAAGCTTTTCAATTTGACCAGGTCCCATTTATTTATTTTGGTTGTTGCTGTTATTGCCTTTGGGGTCTTCTTCATAAATTCTTTCCCTAGGCCCATGTCTGTAAGAATTTTTCCAACATTTTCTTCTAGAGTTCTTATAGTTTTGTGCCTTAGGTTTAAGTCTGTTATCCACCATGAGTTGATTTTTGTGAGAGGTGATAGGTGTGGATCCTGTTTTAGTTTTCCACATGTGGCTATCCAATTTTCTCAGCATCATTTATTGAATAAGGATTCTTTTTCCTGGTGTATTTTTTTTTCTGCTTTGTCAAAGATTAGATGGCTATATGAGGATGGTTTTATATCTACATGCGAAAATTCTCCACAAAATCCTAGCAAACTCAATTCAGGTGCTTATCAAAAAAATAATCTATCACGACCAAGTGACTTCATCTCAGAGATGCAGGGATGTTTCAACATATGCAAATCTATAAATGTAATTCACCACATAAATAGAAGCAAAAAAAAAGACCATATGATCCTCTCAATAGATGAAGAAAAAGCATTTGACAAAATTCAGCACCCTTTTATGATAAGAACACTTAACCAAATAGACATAGACAGGACTTACCTAAAAATGATACAAGCCATATATGACAAACCCACAGCCAACATCATACTGAATGGGGAAAAATTGAAAGCATTCCTGCTTAGAACTGGAACCAGATAATGGTGCCTTCTATCACCACTTCTATTCAACATAGTACTGGAAGTCCTAACCACAGCAATCAGCCATGAGAAGGGAACCATGGGCATCCAAATGGGGGCAAAAGAGATCAAACTATTGCTCTTTGCTGATGACATGATTTTATATCAAGAAACCTCCAATATTCTGTCATGAGACTAGTGGAATTGATAAACAAATTCAGCAAAGCCTCAGGTTACAAAATCAATGTACAGAAATCAATAGCATTCCCTTGTGCCAAAAACAGTCAAAATGAGAATCAAATCAAAGGCTTAATACCCTTCACAATAGCAACAAAGAAAATAAAATACCTAGCAATATATTTAACCAAGGAGGTAAAAAAGATCTCTACAAAGAGAACTACAAAACACTGGGGAAGGAAATAGCAGAGGACATAAACAGGTGGAAAACCATACCATGCTGATTGGTCAGCAGAATCAACATTGTAAAAATGTCTATACAAGTGATCTACAGATTCAATGCAATCTCTATTAAAATACGAATATCATTTTTTGAAGATCTAGAAAAAATAATTCTACACTTTGTATGGAACCAGAGAAGACCCTACATAGCAAAAGCAATCTCAGGCAAAAAGAACAAATAGGGAGGTATCAATTTACCAGACTTCAGGCTATACTGTAAGGCTATAGTAACTAAAGAAGTGTGGTACTGGCACAAGAACAAAGACATAGACCAATGGAACAGAACTGACATAGACCTTTGGTCTTACCAAAAAATTTTACAAGTTTGTTTCATTGAACTGCAAGTGAGTGGCTGATTGAAACCTAAAGTAAATACACAACTATTTCTAAGGGTGCAGAGCCAACTTCACTAGCATAGTGTATCTGATCCCTGCTGCAGCCCTACTTAGCTGGCAATGAAGACAGAGTGCTGGGTGTGGGGTGACAAGAAGAGATGATGGCAGTGAGATGGGAGCCACAGTGTGGTGTGCAGGTGCAAAAAAGTGTCCCTAGAGGCACTCGGATGTCCCTAGAGGCACCCTGGGAGGTGCATAGGGAAGGAAGCAGTCCTGTGCTTAGGCACAGATCCTGGAATATGGTAACAAAAGAGAAAAAAAGCCTACCTATCTCCCCACTGTCTCCTGTGAGATATCCTCCTCTCCCACCTTGCATGCCATGCACTCCTTGCTGGGTGATAATGTGGTCTCTTGGCAGCTGTTGCTATGACCCTAACCCACACACTTCTTAGTCTGTGTTCCATTAGGAGAAAATGGTGCTCAAATTCAATTGATGAAGTTTTAATGGGACTTATAGTCATCAGTCACATTGTGGATGGGGCCCACTAGACAAATTCACTGTATTATACTTACTGTTTTCATGGCTCCCACGTCTGAATGTGCAGTGGAATGGTATGTTAGATGCTTGCACTTCTACATCAAATAAAGTGCCAGAGGGGATTATCTTGCTGAGGGATTGCTTGCAGGTGTGGTCTCTACAAGAGTGCTCTAGCAGAGACAATAAAAAAGTCCCTGGAAGAGAAAGAGAAATCACAATTTTAGACTTGGAGACTGTGGGAGGACTCAGGCTATTTCCCAGTGAAACAGCACCACTTCCCTGATATATCCACCAAATACACACCTTTGGAAACGCAGCTCTTGGCCTACTACCACCAGGCCCTTGTTGAAACTGAATGCTGTACTCATGGAGGACACCTTGTGACTTTCCCACTTAGCATCTCTGTTTTGGAGTGGGTCAGTTTAAATTTGATGACTAACAAGGACCCCAGGACCCCATAATTCTCACTAATCATATGGCAATGGCATTATTCATTAATGTAGCTAGCCTGGGCTGAGTGTCATCTTAGTTTTATATTAAAAGTAATTTTTTTCATTGGGAGAAAATTATCCCTCACTACACTGCTAGAAGTAAAACAGCTGGAATAATGGGGCCATAGAGCTACAGAGGTTTCCCTAAATGACTGGGACTAGTACACTGATACTTTAGCTTTGAGTTGAAATCTGATGATATCAACTGGGCTGCTGCTACTGTTCAGCCTCAAGGTCAACTACGTGAAGCCCAAAGCAGACATGGTCAATCCTCTTGGTGCTTAAACTCAGGGCAGTGCTGATAGCCCTGGTCAATCTTCCCTTTGATAAGTCTTGCTACATTTCTGTTGATTCTTAGGCTGTTGTAAGTGTCCTCACCATTTGCTCTGCCACCTAGAAGACCTCAGATTGGCAGATTAAAGACACCTCTCTGTAGGACTATGGTAATGTCCCATTGTCTGATGGGACCAAACAGAATCAAGAAGTTGATAAATTCTGTACCACCCAGGTCACTGCCATCACTGTTTATACATGACAGCAGGCATGGCAACACAGCCACCATTATGACTGGGCACATGGTATTCTATGTTCATGATGCAGAAGCTACCATTGTATGATAGACCCATGATTCCTGTCAAAGTTGACCTATTTGTTTTGCAGAGAAGGAGGACATATTACATGGGGCATTGACTCTGTTTACTTCTGACAAATTAAATACATTGACCTTCAGTTCCCTCCTCGGGGTACCGCTGATCATCTTACCACAGTTGAAACTTTTTCAGGTTACAGTGTTACTGTTACAGTCTGATCAGCTACCTCTGGCCACAGCACTGTGGGCGTTTAAGTTAAACTGTATCATGTTTTCAGTCTTTCAGTCTACCTAGAGTGGAAAAACAGTTAGCCTTTTGACCCAAAGATTAATCCAGAATGGGCCATTTATTAAGGTTTTTGATGAACATTTCATATTCCATACCATCTATAGGCATCTGGTAATTGTTGAGTTCTAGAAAGGATTTCTCAAGAATTGGTTTAAAAATATTTGTAACTCTGCTTAATCACATCCTCTTAGTTCTGGTCAACACATACTAGTAAAGCAGTTTGGTCACTGAAACCTGTTGTCCTTGGAAAGAATTCTCTTTTTGGCTGCCTTCTAGGTAATGACCAGGAAGAAAGAGTCGGAGTTATATAAACCAAGTTTGAAAATTCAGGATTCGTCCTCACTCCTCCTGGAGTCTGTCTTTCCTCCAACTACAAGCAAACCTGCTGTGTGTGCAAGAACTATCTGGCTCTCTGTATCACACCCATAGGACTAGAGCAAAACCAACGTATCATGCTGATGCTGATGCAGTTTGCTCTGCTATAATAAAATTGTTTGTTTCTGAACCAGAAGTCTTGTGTCTTCTACCAGAATTCATGAAAAAATAACAGATTAATTTATTAGCTTGTAAAGAGGGTAAAATCAAATCCCAGACATGACAATTAGCGATGATAAATTGTAACTTTCTATCTTTTGATCACTGGTTTAAATCTAAGAAGTTAAAGCTTTCTCCGCATTATTAAAAGGAAATTTAAAGTAGATGTCTATCTAAATTTTACTCTCAATAAATATTAAAATAAAGACTTTTATTTTGCCATCTTTTTTTTTTTTTAAAGCCAATGATTGGGTATTATGCACACTGAAGATAATTTTCTATCAAGGTCAGTTCTTACATCTTCTAAATTACAGATTTGATGATCGTGAAAGTGAGATGTTGAAGTTGGGGAAAGCTCTTCTGTTATTACTTCCCCAAATTCATAAAAAAGAATTCAGCCAAGTAGGTTCACAAATAAAGAGATTATGACAGAATGAATATTTAGTAATAGCTGGTATTTGACTAGGTATATATTTTTGGGAGGATTCTGCTTTTCAAAAGAAATTTCTCTTCTTATAGCTAAGATTGAGCAGTTGCATACATGCCTTTGAAAGAAAATAAACACTAGACAACTTTAGGTCTTGAAAAATGTCTGAAGTGCTTCCTCATTGCTTTTAAAGCTGTGCGGTCTCACTATCCTGCTGTTCACCACCTACTGGTCAATCAATTACAGTCAATCAACAAAGAGAAGCAACAGTAACCAGCAGGAGAGATGACATACAGTTTAAACTGCCAGCCCATGAAAGGCACAACACTGAAGAAACACATATTTTATTCTTATCTGGATTCTGTGATTTATTATCTTCATCACAAAACATCACATAAAGGGTAAGGTGTGATTAGAGAAAGATTTTGTTTTTATTATTTTTTGAAAATACATAAATAAAAAATTGTTTGATTCAGGAATGCGGTTAAGCTCTGTCTCTGCAATTTCTGGAGTTATCCCCAAGCCAAATGATAACTATATAAAGGTTTGCCATGCTCCACTAAAGAGTCATGATCTTTGTTCTGATTCTGGGATGAAATCTTTGTTTTCTTATTGATTTTCCTCAGCTCTCCCTGACATTAGTGAACTATGAATTTGGTTTGGCAACCATATGTGAGAGTACAGAACAGAAAAGGGGACTTGTGAGCTCTGAATCCAGTAATCTTTTTTGACTGCTAATGAATGACAGCTTTAAACTTCCAAATACATACCCAATAGATACATATATACAAGCACTGACACATACACACACACTCATAAACACAACTTCCTTTACTTTCATATTGTTCGATAAGCTTTTCTTTGCACTTAAATACTGGATTTTTATATTCTTACATATTTGTTTTGAACTTCTAATGTACATATTTTAAAGTCATGTTCATTTATTTTTTAATTTATTTTGAAGGAAATCAAAATATTTTACCCCAAAATATATTTGACACATTTTTAGATAGCTGTCACATATGGCTGTCAGCAGATTGAAGTGTCCCTGCAAAGCTATCTTTTGTGGGAGAAATTTGCATCTTTAGAGAATCTCCATTAATATAGCTAGGTCTTCCCTTGTCTGGGAGAGATTAACTGAGTCTGACACTTTTAAAGATCTGAAAGACACATTTACCATCTATTCTCTCTGAAGGTTGCTACCTATGAGGTTTTAACTACATGACAAGACTATTTTTGCTAGCCAAGCCTCCTCTTACCACTTCCCATAACCTGGGTAGTGGCTACCCATAACCAAGGTAGTCTTGCCACTAAAACCTGATTTGCCATCATAACCTGTTTTTTCACCATACCCTGAGCCCACATTTTTTGTGTAACCTAAAGATGGTATATAAGTTCCTGAACCCCATTGGGGAGTTCAGTCTTCATTATGAAAGCTCCTATGTATGTATACATGTTAAATAAATTTGTATGCCTTTTCTCCTATTAATCAACCTATCTCATGTCAGTGATTTTCAGTCAAACTTCAGGGGACCAAAGGCCTTGGACTGTACAATTTGTTTTGTGCAGTATCTATTAAGTGAAAACTACTACATGAAGCTTTATGAGAAATGAAGAAAGGAGTAATACAGTCATCTGATTCTAAGATTTTATAATCAGGAAAGAAAATAATACATGAATAGGTCAAGTCAGATGTGTATATACTATAACGGAGATATCAACAAAATAATGTAAGATTTAAGTAAAGGAAGATTCACAAAGAAAGGTGTTTGAAGCTGGGATTCAGAGGATTTTGGATGAGGCTAAAATACTTTTAAATCATTGTATGGTTGGTTTATTTATTAAAGTAACACTTCCCACAACTTACTTTTAATTGTATTTTCAAAAATGTGCCTGATAAGTACAAGTTGTTCATATATTTTTTCTAGCTTTTTAATTTTTTTTAGACAGGATCTCCCTCTGTTGTGCTGGCTGGAGTGCAGTGGCACGATAGTAGCAATCCTCCTGCCTTGGCTTCCCAAAATGCTGAGATTATGACAATAAGCCACCTCACCTAGCCCTAAATTGTTCATACCTTAAATATCAGTTTCTCCATAAGAATTCTAACACTTTAGTTCAGGATTTACAAACACTTTGATCATGGTCACAGAAATAAATATAATTTACATCATGACCTAGTTATGCACATACACATATTCAACTAGAGCAAAATTTTTACAAAACGTTATACTCATATTAATTTTTTTTTCATTTTTATTGAGGTATTGTCAGGTTGGCAGGTATTGTTGGGTTGGCAGTCTGTTCTTGGTGTACTCTTAATGGAAGAATGACTAGACACACTGACAGGCCAGCACGAAAGGAAGTTTATTGAGGAAGAACAAGATAGGTTTACAGAGCAAGAGCAAGATACATTAGCCACAGACAACCATAGCAAGAGGCCCTGGTTGTGGTCTAGGGTCCTGTTTTACATTGTCTGGATTGGGCCCTCCTCATGGTTTAAACATCACCATTGAACCACTTTGACTGACAGTTAATGATATGATAATTAGATTTAGGTTACTCTAGGTCATTTTCATTTTCCAGATCCTATTGTGCCTGGGCTGTCTGACCCAGGGCTGGGGAATTCCCTGCATTCTTTTGCAGATTGACAGGGCTTTCCTCCTTCCCCCTGCTGTGGCAATTGCTAGGGCAGAATCAAGGTGGGGCAGCAACAAAGCGGGAGTTCCTCACTCTCTACCTAACAGTATAACTCATATAGAGCAGCACACAAATCCTAAGTGTGCAGCTCGATGAATTCCTATACAGGGTGTTTAATACCCTCTATGTTACTACAGGCTCTATCAAGATATGAAACATTTCTAGGACCCAAGAAGTCTTCCTCATATCCTCTTATGGTCAACACCCTCTGAAGAGGCAAACACTATTTGGAGCTTTACCAACAGAGATTAGTTTTGCTTGTTTTTGAATTGAAAGTGAATGAAGTATCTGGCTTCTTTTAATCAATATTATATCAGGGCTGCCTACTTTCATTTTTTATTTTTTGAATTTCAGATAAACTATTTTTATTACGGAGATATAATTCACATACCATAAAAATCACCATTTTAAAGTATATAATTCAGTGGCTATTGTAGGACTCTATGTGTGTGCTTGGGTATGTAACTTCCTGCTTGTGCAGACTCAAGGTCAGCCAGAGGTGAGGGCTTAGGGACCTCTCAGGCCTTCTCAGAGCATGCGCACAGTCCCAGGCACATGCATACGTCTCTGTCTACACCGGCCTTCTAGAGTCCCAGGGATGTGTCAGACTTCCCAAAGCTTCCTATGATACTACATTTCCTTTTAGGCTTTTTTGTTAGCCTATTGTTTGCCCCAGTTGTTACTTACTGTCCCAGACATCTGTGAAGTTCAACAATTGCCTCTGACTGTTTTTAATAAGTGACCCAGAGAAAAAGCTATTTCCACTAGGCAGGGTCCAATCAGGTCAAATAAATCCAGCCTTGTGAGTGCATTCTTCCAGGGAACCACCAGACAGGTTAAATGATGGCAATTCTCTGCGAAAGTGGTTTGAGAGAGCTCCACCCTCAATCTCACTGGGCTCCCTGCAGTAGCTGCCAGTGTGTTGAATTCACTGTAAGTATGCCTTTTGATTTTTCAAGTCTACTGCAGGAGTGTGATGGAGGGGTGAGAACAGGATAAATTAAAAATGCCGAAAAGTTTACTGGTTTAACTGAGATCCGACTGGCTCCTCAGTTTGCTGCAAGCCTTTAATTTCCAGAATTCAGAAAAAGTCAGTTCTGACAATCTTGCCCTTGTCCTCATTGCTTCTATGCAGGAGAGAATTTTCAGAGATCCTTATTCCACTTTATTCACTGATATCACCTCTACACACATTATTTTATTTTACTATTTTACATGCTGTAATATTTTATTGAACATATTATTTTATGTGCTCTTTTATTGAAAAATGCCACCATCTACTAAATTGATTTCATTATCTACTCATGGGTTGCATTCCATAGATTTAAAAATCAAGGTCCTAGTTTACCTGAAGGTATTTACATGGTTTTAGTACCAAGAAATGTGTACACTTTTGTAAAGTACAAATTTGGATGCAATAGCTATAGACAGGGCTGGAAAGAATTTACTGGCATATAGAGTAACAAAAAGGAGAACGTGTTGGATGCTACAGGGTGACTTAAGCTCTCATTAGCATATTTACCTGGATTATTATAAAGCAATAAGCAAAAATAAGTTCGATATAAATTATCTATATGAGCTATATCAAGTGTCAAAGGACGAAATTATAACAAATTTAGTTTAAAGATAATAATTGGCTTCATTGTGATTCTAGAATTGGGCAACACTTCGTTCCATAGAATAGAATAAGTATTCTGATGGGCTGAGAAGAAGGGCTTGGCTTTATAGACAGAGGAGGGCTGAAGACAGCAGAAGCAAAGTGTATATCAGTGCTTTCAAAGCTGCTTTTATTATAAGGTGAGAACAGGGAGACGGAACAATAAAAAAATAACTAATTAGTTAAGATCAGGTTATTTCAGGCTACTTTTTTATGTAAGGAGAGGGAACTTCATTATCAAGCCAACTGAAGGTTTAAATTGGCCTCTTTGGGAAACTGGCTATCTCTTTTTCCTTATTTCTTAGGTCAGAAAACTTAGTTTGAGTTTGATGACATGGATAGTTGACTCTCTTTTGATTTTTGCCTTGTCTGTTGGGGATTAGTGCAGAAACTTAGTCCAAAGCAATGACCTTCTATAAGTTTTATTTAACACAAGTATCTACTTCAATTTTTGAACATAGCTACTGTTACAGGCTGAATTGTGTCACCCCAAATTCACATGTGATGTCCTAAGCCCCAGCACCAGCAAAATGTGACTATGCTTGGAGATAAGGCCATTAAAGAGATAATTAAGGTAAAATGATGTCATATGGGTGGGCTCTAATCTAATATGACTGGTGTCCTCATAAGAAGAGATTAGGACACGAAGAATACAAAGGCACAGGAAGACTATATGAAGACAAAAGGAAAAGATGGTCATCTGCAAGCCAAAGAGAGAAGAAGAAACCAAACCTACTGACACCTTAATCTTAGACTTCTACCCTTCAGAACTGTGAGAAAATAAACTTCTGTTGTTTAAGACACCCAGTTTGTGGTATTTGCTTATGACAGTCCTAGCAGACAATGCAGCTACTATGTATGTATATCTAATTAGCCTCTTTTTTTGTTTTTCCCATTTAATCACAATAACATTGTATTCGATAAAACATTATATATGAGAGGCATAAAGCCCTAAGAATTCCTCCTCCAAACAACAATCATTTTGGTATCTATTTTGGAGACTATTGTGGTTTTTACATGGCTCTTTTACCTACTCACCGGAGTTTTCTTGTGGGTTTTGAGTACTTTTCAAATCCAGAGTAAAAAGATTATAAGATCAGCTGAGATGAATTTATCCTGTTAGCTCCCCTTTTCCTTATCCTACCAGACATAGCATCCACCCTGTTTTTCCCTTAGGCTGTAAGCTTCATTCTGGAAGCAGAGTGTTGTAGAGAAGTGATCCCATTTTCTCTGCTTGGTTAGTACTTTCCGGTTGCTGAACCTTAGTGCCTCCAATTCTAAGCTGAATTGAATGTACTGAGAGGGGATCATTTCCCCGTTTTGATTTGCTCAGGTAGTTTTAACCCTATTTGAGTAGTGATGCTGCTCATTTAGGTCCAAACCATGTGCATTATGGTAAATCGGAGAACACATAAATGGAAGTTTACCCACTTTTTACTTTGACCTGCAACTTGCCAGGCTATTCCAACTGAGTTCAGTATGAATGCTCAGTAGCTTCAAGGTTTAAGGTCTATAAATCTCAACCACAGTATAAAGAACTGTATCTTTGCACAATCTTCTCACCAACCAAATATCTTTATGTGAAAGTTGTTTTAAGCAAAATTATCTCAAAGAGGGAAACATTTGAAAAATATTTTTATACTTTAGAATGGTTTCTTTAGTTGTTTGTTCAGGTTATTTGGGAAGGATAAATTTTTTTCCTGGGGCATTAAGCTGATTTTTTTTCCTTCATGTCATCTTGATTTATGGGATTTTTTTTTCATCCTTAATAGCTCAGACAAGTTATGAGCAGTGGATGTAAAATGTTGCCAGTGTTTAAAGGGCTTCATTTCCACATGTGTCCAGATACTCTGGAAATGAACAACACTAAGAGATTGGAAATAAGCATGTCAGAAAACTATTAAGCTTTTATTAAACACTCTAAACTTTATGTACTAATTTATAACATTTGTATTGAACATGTGTGAGCTGTTGGTCTAGGGACTGACATTTACTGTTGTGGTTGGCTATGACCTAATATACTGGAAAAGATAAATGACTTTGTTTGAAATATCTCCTATGTAAATAAATTTGATTAAAAAACACTTTAAGAGGTAATATAAATAAATCAGTAATAAATAAATTCCTTCATAAAACATCATCTGGGACTTGAAGAAGGTATTTGTTTCATTACCACAGCAACAATTATAGGTAATACAGATAAAATGGAGTTTAAATGGTTTTGTCCTATTATTAAAAAAATAGAATGGTTTTAATGAGTCATAAGACTCAAAAAATAAAAAAGCATATGGATATTTTGCTATATACAGGAGAGCTATAAAACACCTTCCATTATTTTGCTTATTTATTCTTTATTTCCTTTTATCAGTGACACTCAGAGGACTACATTTCCTTCTTAACCCTCTAGGTAACAAGGAGTTCTTGATAGCTGTTTGTGTCATATGTAAACTGTGTCAGAAGCGAAAGTAAGGTGTTGCCATGCTGTGAAGCTTCAGTCTCTGAGCATCAAATTTTAAAGATTCATAGGCATCTGATTCATGTTTAGAAGCAGTCAACTGAGCAGTAACTGTGTTTTTCGCCCCTCTCTGATGTGAGAACACTTTTTCCAGACATGAGAACCCTGCTTAATATTGCAGATATGTTTTCGTATTCTCAATCTATTTTTTTTTTCTTTTTCTTTCTTTCTTTTTTCTCTTTTAGATTTGGGGATCTTGCTATGTTATCCAGGCTAGCCAGGAACTCCTGGGCTCAAGCAATTCTCCCACCTCAGCCCCACAAGTAGCTGGGAATACTGGCATGTGCCTCCGTGCCCGGCTTTCTCAGTCTATTTTGACCGGTTGTGCTAACTCAAGAAAAATAAGTGATAGGCAAAGCCAAATTTGGAAAATAAATCAATCCAGAAAATGAATGTGTAAGCCCTCAAATAATGTAGTATCAGATTTCTTGAAATGATGAGCCTACCTAAGTGAATTTTAAAAAGACAACTTGATTAGAAGAATACCAAAGATGTGGCAGGCAGGGCTGAGGAGTTTTCACTCTAATTGTAGGGGCAAGGCCTGCAAGCCTAGCAGATATTGGGATGTAGGATAAAGTACAAGATGCACCACATAGGCTGGCAAAGTCCATCTGGGAAAGTTCAATTTATACATCTGTTTCCTCATCTGACCACTTCAAGCTTCTGCATGTGTAGTTTACCAGATATGCGTATTGTAGATATTAGCACCTCTTGTATTATCCTGGATGGAACTGGAGCCCATTCTACTAAGTGAAGTATCACAAGAATGGAAAAATAAGCACCAAATGTACTCACCAGCAAATTGGTATTAATTGATCAACACTTATGTGCACATGTGGTAGTAAAATTCATCAAGTGTCTGGCAGATGGTGGGGGAGGAGAGGATGGGTACATTCACACCTAATGGGGTGCGGTGCACACCATTTGGAGGATGGACATGCTTGTACTTCTGACTCGGGTGGGGCAAAGGCAATATATATAACTTAAGCATTTGTACCACCGTAATATTCTGAAATAAAAATATATATATATATATTAAAAAAATGTAGCTAATTAAGATGGGAGAAGAGCTCAATTTGGGTTTTAAGGAAGGGCTATATTTGGACTGTATTCATGGAGAATAGTTAATTGGAGAGAACAGCAGAAGAAAAGTGAAAAGATAGAAATGATGTTGCATGCTTATAGGGGATAGGTGAATGCTGAGGAGAAGGTAGTGGTTCAGTGGAGCAATGTGTTTTCAGATATAAGGGAGCCTCAAATGACCAGTTAAGAAGTGTGGACCCATTACTACAGGACGTCAAGTCCTATGGCAGAAATTTTAGCAGAGAAGAGGGGTTGTTAAATAAGGTAAATGAAGTCAAAGAATAGCTGCCAGTTAGTAGGCTACAGCAGGAACAAGACACTGAGGAGCAAGATCGAAGTTAGAGGCAGTGGGAAGGGAGAAACGATGCAGAAGGTGAATTGAGGTGTTATTAGCAGTATAGCATTTTATTGAAGAATGTTCTTAATAATAATACAGAGGCCTGATAATACTCAAACTCTGATCAGGCTCCTTATGGCTTTGAATGGTCAAACATCTACATAACAGTTTCCTTTGTTCTGTTTCTCTAGTTAAGAGTTTTAGTTTCAAATTGGGCAGTGTTTTAATTTCCAAACACTTACGTGACAGTAAGGCAGAAAAAAAATATACTAAGAGGTGATTGGGTAACTCAGAGAATTTCTAGGTAATCTAAAACCAGGCAAGTGATCAGCTGAGAGGTAAGAATATGCGGTAGTTGAAACTAAGACTAATGGAGAACTAGTTTTCCTTAGTTTTTAGGATTGCTTTCTTCTCAGTCTCACATTCACCATTAACAAGCTCATTTACTCTCTTGACTTAAACCTGTCAAGGGCCTGTTTCAAGGAAGGTCAGTGTCCTTTAAAACAAGAGAAACAAGGCAAAGGGAACAGCATGGGTTTCTAGAGAAGTCTGGGACGTGGCTGTGATGCCTGGTGCAGACCTGGAATGTAGCAGCTGCTAAAACATGATAACTATTACTACTACCATCGCTACTACTATGGTTTGCTATTCTCCGCGTGGACATGGAGACTGCTCCATCCTAGGAAATAGTGCAAAAGGATTTGGAAATGGAAGGCAGGGAATAAGAATGAAAAAATTAACTGCAACACATTGAAAGGTTGGCTATGGCTTCTTTAATTGCTTCTTAGACATGTTCTATTACCGGTTGCTAGAGCTAGTGCTGCAAAAATTTGGTCTCCATTGGGATGCATCATTTGGAGACATGGGCTTTCCAGCCCCGCCCGATATGGTTGTCTCACTCTTATGTCAATGCCTGTCCCCACGTTGTTTGGAAATAAGTCCCTGCACATTCTTTGGCTCTCTAACCCTGTCAGAGGGAATGATGGATGTCAGACTGAAACAATCCACCGTACAACCACAAAGAGCAAGGCTAAGGAGTAACACTACAGCAAGTAATTAAAACAACTCTGCTCCCTTGGAAACCATTCCCCTTCTCCTGCCACCCTGGCTTCTACTATCTTGGCACTGTCAGTTTGCTGGCTGCTCTTTCTGCCAGCTCACTTTGGCTGGCACTGACACACTATGCATTTGGCAGTCTTTGTCCCCATTACTGAGCTCCTCTCTGGAGCTGCCAGGCTTTGGTCAAAGGCTGCAGGGGGCACTTTGAAGCCCTTTCAAACATTTGGGGCTATGGTTTGGAGATGGATTGTTACAATGTGTACTTCTCTGCTCCCTGCCCCCCAAAGTGATGTATACTAGATGATTTCTAATTTTATTCCAAAATAGAGACAAAGAGAATAGAAAATATTATTGACCTGCCAGAGAAGGGGTACTAACTCTATATCTGTTCCTATGTCACACATTTTTATATATCCCCAAAAGGAATAAAGTGTTTGGTTATATGCAAAAGAGATATAATTTTAGCTAGAGATACTTCCTGAAACATTTAGGCAGAGATAATTAAAACCAAACAACAACGATATCCTGTTGTACATGGAATTTTCTATTCGCAAGCTGTTTTACAAATGTTGTTTTAATGTTGTTTTCTGCAGGATCTCAGTCAGTTGTTTGGAAAATAAACCAGCATCTATTCTCTATACATAAGACAATCTGCCTAATTCTCTACTGCTGGCACAGACCCAAACATAAACTCTTTGGGACTGAAAACAGGAGGCAATTCTCTCATGATGTTGCTCTTGGAATTTGACTGAGATGGAAAAGTGAACTGGGTAATCTCTACAGCATCCAGCTAACTTCCTTCCTTTTGTCCATTTGCTCTCTAGTTTAGAAACCCAGTGCACAGCATGGTTCTCCAAAATCAGCAATGCTTAGAGGACAAATGGATGTCAACCTTGCCAAGTCCTCTCCCAGCCACACCCAACAACAGGACAGGCCGGTGCTCATCGTAATTATCTTCCTCTGCTCCTTAACAATCCCTTTTCTTCCCTGAGGGATGCAGGCTGGGGAGTGTGTATTTGTCAACCTAATCATGAATGAAATGTTTCTAACTTCTTTACAATATTATTTGGTCAATTCTGAAAGTGCTTTAGGTAGGCTTTTCTGTGAGCCTGCTTTAGAGTCCATGACTCTTTTACAGCCAAAGCAATTCTGAGATATCCAATTTTCTCATAAATCATGAATCAAACCTGGAGTAAATTTGCAGTCTTATTTCTTTTCACGTTTACAGTTTATAGGTTAGGTAATTTTCACAGCATGGGGGATGATTTGTACACATTGAGGCACTTAGGAAAGCTGTAGGTTTTCTTTCTTTTTTTTTTTTTAACTATATCAATATAAAAGGATACTTAGCAAACGATTTTTTATCAATGTCATTCTCTCTTCTCTGTTACCATGGGACCCTGCATATTTCTCGATTGTGTTACTTTTAAAATAAGTTTTTGTTTTATAACTTTTTGGTATAAATAGACTTGTGAATTTCTTGAGAATAGTGACTATTTTTTTCATTTTTAATTGCACAATACCTGGCACATAGTAGGTATATAATGAATTCTTGTTAAAAAAATAGATGAAAACTAAAACAGCATGAGACTCCAAATAAAGTCCAAATGACATGCAACTACAAGTCCTTTCAAATCTAAACAAAAATCATCCATAGTTTTCTTGTGTACCTCATTGTACAAATATTATTATAGAGTCTATTTTAAGAATGACAACTATAATTTTATTTCCTCTTTTCCAAAAGATTTTCTCTTTACTTATAAGCAACAGCTCTTGACTTCTCAGCATGCTGTGAGTTCTCGTTGTTTAAAGTTCTGGCATCTCCTTCAGGCTCCCTGCTTTGAGGAACAATTGCTATTAGTCTGAAACTGGAGAGAATATGAAAAAACTGGCTGAGGTATATAATAATTTGTAGGATGACCACTTCTAAGATTGGTTGTGATGGTGGGGAAAAAAAAAGAGCTTAAATTTTTAGGAAAGTGATTTAATTCTATTCTTTTACAAGATTTAGCAAATTGACAAATGGCATCATTGTAGCCCAGTGTTGCATTAAGCTTCATTCACTCTTCAGAGCTGGCTGAGAGCCTTCTACAGAAAATGGGCTACATACAAGAAATGCACAGACGAGTTTAATTGTAAGAACTGCATCTGGCCTGGTAGAAATCTCTTTAACAGTAATTGGCATGTGGCTGGTGCTGGAGCAGCAGATGTTGCTTTGCAGTTTGGGGAATCTGCTCTAAAGTCTGCTGAAAACATGGACTTCACTGCAATGGCTGGACTTTTAGTACGTGGCCAACTCAAATAGAATCTGAAAGCTCTAGTTTTCTTTTAGGCCAGCCCACACATTTCTAACAAGACAGGAGTCTGTGGAAATGTGTTGCTCTTGGCCTTCAAGGCCTTCAAACAAAATGAAATTGAAAGACAAAGTTTACTTCTATGTAAATGTGGGTAGGACATGGAAACATGGATGGATTATCTCATCATTGTGGTCTCTGGATGAATAAAAACTGAGGTCAGACAAAAATAACATGCACATTTCCTGCATCATTCTGGTTTTCTTCTCTCATTCAGGAAATGAACACAAAAGTGGCACTGTATTCCCCAGAAGGTTTCCTTCTTGGAAACCTTCTGGAGCAGTGCACGGGTTCTGAAGTGTTAACCTCGCGGTGGGAGAGCCGTGCGATCAGTAATAAGGGAAAGAATCACAGGAGGCTTCCATACAGCCCTGTCTGCTAATGTGGCTTGCAGACATCTGCACACCCATGCCTGTCGAAGCAAGAGGGTGTTTATCCAGAGGATTAGATATCAGGCTCTAAAACTCCCCACTCCCATCCCCAAAGTGACACTACCTGGATTCTTCCCCCAAATTCAGAGCACACATTTTCTTCTGGCAAATAAGACCAAACTGAAAAATGAATAAATAAATCAAGACTAACATACAGAATGGGCACCATTAATTCAATCTTTGGTCTCTTCAAAGCATTCTTTCCTACTAAAGTCCTCTGTATAACTTTTGCTTAAAATTTTCTGAAAGAATTTTCACATGTTTTTTCTCCAGCATTCCTTAGAATTATTACTCTCATTTTGTAAATGAGATTATTATTGTCCAAAGATGTTAAATGATTATCTCAAGACCATATAGAAAACTAGGAATAGGACCAAAATAACTATAGACTTTCAATAATGTATTATTTTTATAACTTCCTCATTTCTTTCACCCAAAATAAGCAACTTTATTACATTCTACGAAATATTACAGATATTACATGTTGTATTAAACGCATGACACAGATTTCTAACTCTAAGACAACAGATTTTAATTTGGCAAAAGTGTCTCAAAAATTTCTAGGATCTATGTTATATAAGGTCTTTGTTTTACACCATTTCTTGCAGTCCCCCCATCAAATTTCTACTCCTTGATTATAAACTGTTATGCATTTGTTAGGTCTTCTGATCAATTGACAATATCTTTTTGCTGTTAGAGAAAGATAAAAAGGAGACTTTACAATAAACATGGAAAATCACTAAATTATAAAGAATGGCAAAGATATTTTGACATTTAACAGATTCTTTTTCAGAGATGACAATCCTCATTGTAGAGTAAGATAAGGCAAATGGCGAGAACACATGCAGAAGAAATAATGATTGATAAATTTCAATGATGTCTTTTATTGTGACACTCTCTGACTCCCAAAGGTAAACGTTGATAGTAACTTAAAAAAAAGAAAAAAAAAGTTGACAGATGTTAGAATGGAATATGAAGGTAGAAGAGAGGACTCCTGAGATAGGATGAGAAGTTGCCAAGGGGCAGGTTTAAGGATCAGGGCTTGAGAAATAATATTAATTAAATATCCAATTTTTACTCAGATGGGTGTCTTGACTATCTCTAATTTTAGTGCCTGTAAAAGCACAATGTGACAACACTTTGTATGTCTTCAGAACTTTTCCATTGCCTATTAGTACCAGACTACCTTTACTAGAATGATTAGGTCATCTTCTGGGTTCCTAATCACAAGGCTCAATATCCTTGATGCTGTTCATCCTAGTAATCGGTTCTTCTCCTATGGAAGTACAAAGGCAGAAGTTGCCCCTCACCACCTGGAAAATACCAGATTGCCTTCCATTTGGTCCAGCAGTAAATGGAGCTCAATATGTAAATGGATAGGAGAACAGTGAATTGTGAAAGTAAATTTCACAATTTCTGTCTCTCCTTTTTATTTGATGCCTGATTACTTGTCAGAATCCATTATTATAATGTAAATTCTATGAAGCAGAGGCAATATCTCTCTTGCTTTCTATTTTATCCCTAATACATATTTCAGTGCCCATCAGAGAGAAGAGAAGAATAAATGAATTAATGGCCAGAGAAAATAAAAAATGGAATGTTCTATGGGAGAATCTATAAAGATATGGATTGTTTATTTATTCAAAACTATGTACCTTTCTACTTGGAAACACATTTTTCCTTTCTCTTGGAGATCAGTTTTGAGACCAAGCATTGGCTTTCATCATGTATATGTGGAGGTTTTTTCTTCCAAAAGACCCAAGGCCAATCTTGCATAAAAAACAATCTGTCAGCTTGCTGATGGCTTTTGATCAGTTCCAGCTACACCATTGGGCTTCTTATTTCAGTAAAATATGCCTTTACTAAATCATTGTGACAAGCCCACAGTGAGGGTGTTTGTTGCTAACAAAGGATCAGCCTACAGGAGAGAGAGAGAGGGATTGTGCAGAGCAGAGGAGAACATTTGCATCCCAGGATCAAAGCCAATGGACTGTAACTATGCAATCATCTAATCCAGTGAGCAGGACAGAGGTCACCTCTAGAAAGGAAATTTCCCATCTCTGCCAACTACAGGACAGAGGAGGTGCTAAAGTGCATATGAACAAGATCCTAGGAGTAAAATCACTCTGGAAATTGGGTGATAGCTCTGGAATA
This sequence comes from Avahi laniger, assembly GCA_963575035.1. NCBI lineage: Eukaryota > Metazoa > Chordata > Mammalia > Primates > Indriidae > Avahi > Avahi laniger. The sequence continues at coordinate 43,024 of CAUYSK010090139.1, read as the reverse complement.
TTGATTACCACATACCAAACTTAGCTGGCCAGAATATTTATGTTATTATTTATCTGTGTACTTTATCTTTCTTATTATAGAAAACATCTAACGTTCATTTTCTGGAAAACATTTATATCATGGGTTAAAAATATGTTAGTTTAGAAAGACAAAAGTGAGGATTATTTGGAATATCATATATGATTTTTGAAATGTTTTTGCATTTATGTTTAAATTTGTACATATTTTAGTGAATTACGAATTCACGATACTTCAGTGTGAAGCCACTGTGAAGGCCTAACTCTGCCCTCTAATGAGAAATTTTTCTGACTCTCATACATTTTATATCTTTCATATTTGTGCAGAGTATTAGCCCAATTACCTGTGAGTTTCAGTATTTCAATAAATTAGAAAATTAAGTTTTGATTAAAAAATAGCATTTTTTAAAAAAATGAGAATGAAATAAGATAATGAATTATATAAATCTACTAAACTAACATTGGGGAAATATTTTAAAACCATAGATGAATTTATTGAACCAGTTTTGTAAAGTGTTTATTATACATTGAATAAATCTGCCTTTCATTAGTTTATTCAATCCATGTACATAGCCATAACAGCTACTTTGTACCAGATACCAGATTTCACCGAGGACATGAAAGTCACATGATAGCCACAAAAATCTACTGGCTCATACAAAAATTTAGGGAAAAACCTCCCAAATCTTTATTATAAAAAAATTAAACGTACAATTGTATGGAGAAAAAGAAATCAAATCCTTATAAAATCATCAGATTCAAAAGTTTTCATGATTTTGCCCAATTTATTTACTCTCACACCAATTTTTTCTGAAGTATTCTAAAACAAATCCTATATGCCATTTTATCCATGTATTATTCAATATACATTACAAAAAAGGGAAATTTCTTATGTAACTACAATTCTATTTTCATACCTAATATAGATAAATTATCAATATGTCCTCAGTGTCACCTAATAGTCTATATTAAAATTTTGCTATGTAATTACTCTTCAGTTTTATTTGAATGTTAAACTTTTGGGGGAAAGTAACTTAAAAACAAGAATTCTTTTTACCAATACAAAAATAACTAAATTATAAAAATTTTAAAAAAATTCTTATTCATTTAACAACACCTTGAAATTTATTTTATGAGTTATCTAGTGTGTATTTATGAGTTATCTAGGTCAGTATTTAAAACTGGGTATATTTTTAATAGTGTGAACATTTGGCCAATTAAATGACAATTATATCAGTAACCAGACTAATTTTTCTTCTTTTTTTCTCCATCTTTGCCTCCGATAAAGTCATGCTTATTTTTATAAAACTTTGAAAGTAATTCACAGACATCACCCTAGTGTTTTAACTTTTGAGGGGGAAGGAACCAGAAACCATCTCTTTTAGCCCTATCTCCCTACTCATTCCATGTTTGGCACTATGCTACTGTGACAACAATATAGTTGTTTTAATAAAATTTGGTTTTGGAATTTTAAGAAATGCTACGACTAGGTTAGGAATCACTAAAACAGTTTGCCTGGACATTTCTGGTGTCCTTTCCATTAGCAGTAAACTTAAATGCAGGCTTTTAGCAATGTTTCCTGGCATTAGATTTCTCTGCCAAGATTAACAGCTCTTCTTCAAATAAATCAGAAAGCTTTTGAAGACTCATCAGCAGCAACATTAACAAATGTTTACTGTGAAAATTGTATTATAAAACACAGTTTGTGCTTTTAGGAAACTTAGAATACTATGTTGGTTTTCATTATGGCTTTATGGAGATTCATGTAGCTATGGAGAATCCTCTTATTCTAACCATGGATAAAACACGTTAAGAAAGAATAATCTCCATTTCAGCTCTGCATTTTCCAACTTTGGTAGGCTGTGAAGTAAAATAAGTAGAAGCTTCTCATTGTTGAAATTGAGACATGTGGAATCTACCTTTTTTACCACCTTTTATGATAAATAGACATGTACTCGTTCAGTATATTATTTTTATGGTTTGGCCGTATCTGTAGTTGGTTCCTATGACATTCAATCATTCATTCAATATTTATTGAGTTCCTATTTTGTCCAACAATATAAAATATATCCTAGGAGTAATCTAAATAAGTCGAAGTCCTTGATCTTAAGTGGCTTATAGTCAATTACAGAAGACAACTGAACAAAGCAATGGTTATAGCAGAATAATAGAAGCAGCTACACCCCGACTGATTGTCTAGTTTCTCATTTAGTGTCTGCTTCCTTGCTGGTATTATCCTGACTCCACACTGCTGCTTGACTGTGGAGCCCTGTTTTGTCAGTCACTCTCTGAGTATGCTCCGTGCATGATATCTGACATTTATTTTTACTCTTCCCTTATTTTTCCTGGTCTTAGCTTCCTGTTCTATCTCTGAAAGCCATTTCCACCTACAGTCTAGACATGAACCTCCCTCTTGAAATTACTTCTAATTCTATGATTTACATGTTTGTGAAAGAATGGGGGAGAGCCAGAAGGAGCAGCATATGTTTCACATAAAAGTTAAAGTCTGAATATAGTTCTTTGCTGGGAAAATTTTCATGTAGCAAATTTACAAAACTATACCCAGCAAAATGAGAAAACCTTTTAAAAGTACTAAATAAAAATATAGAAAATAATACAAAGCATTAAAGTCCTGGGTAAAATGGACTTAAAATGGATGAGAAAATTTCAGCATGTGGAAAGCCTTGTCCATCTTTCTATATCTATGGACAAAAATTGAGGGCTCCGTTATACATATTTTGGCTTCCAATTGGCTTTAATGCAAGGATTTAAAGTTTAGCAGCTCATTTTCACCGTCAGAAATTATTAACATTTATTAATACATTCATCACTGCTATGAAGTTATGAGATTTTTCTGGTAATGTGATTTTGCTATCCCTCTATACATTTTCTCTTTTGGTTTTTCTTACTATGTATATTGAAGAGAAGAGAATAAAAATAATCAGTGTGAAATTTTATTAGTTTACCGTATGAGTACATTTTTGCCTGGAGTTCAGTTGTTTAGCATTAGTTTGGATTCAAAAGAGCCAAGGGACTTCCCCATCTATCCCGCATTTAGAAGCAATACTTTGGCAAAATTTTAATAAAAACACTGTTCAGATTATTTTAACCTAAGCAAGCCAGGAAGATTTAATGCTTTGCTTCTTATAAAGCAGTGCATAAGTAACTAAAATTGGGTTTTGTTTAATTTTTACAAAAGGGGGGGGAAGAGGAGGAGACGAGGGGAGGCAGTGGCAAAGGAGAAAATAATTGCTGAGGAAGAGTTGGTTCTTCCTGCCTTTTTTTTTTTTTTACCTGTGCATAATATATTTGAAGGAAAAGCACTGGCTATAATTTCCCATCTTCCAATCTTAGCTCTATGTAGTTAATAAAGCAATTTCGAAAGTAAAAACTTCCAAAAGTTTCTAAAACACAAAACGTTTTCTGTGAGCTAGAAAGCTAATATGAGCTCAGCAGAGGTTTAAGAAATTATTCCTTTAATCCAGGTGGCTCTCACAGGTCACCACAGCATGGATGCTGTAGACTAATCCAACCAACAATGAAAATACATTTAACTCGACAAGAAATAACTTTTCAGATTTTAAAATTAAACCAAGATTTTTTTCCCTAAGATTATTTTACAGAAATTATTATTAACATGTGTTTTTATCAAAATAATGTTGGAAAAAAAAAAAAACAACCCTGTTGCCAGTTTAGTTGAAGGAGGTTCTGCTGTGGCATACTATTACGGACCAAATGTTTCTGTCCCCCAAATAGATATGTTGAAGCCCTAAGCCCCAATATGATGGTAATAGGAGGTGGGACCCGGGGGAGGTAATTGTGTTAGATAACATCATGTGGGTAGGGTTTTCATGATGGGATTGGTGCCTTTAAAAGAAGAAACCAGAGAACTTTCTCTCTCCACCTTGTGAAGATACAGTGAAAAGGTGGCTTAGTCTGTTTTAGGATAATTATAAAGAAATACTGAAGGCTGGGTAATTTATAAAGAAAAGGGGTTTATTTGGCTCACAATTCTGATGTCTACAAAAGTTCAATATTGGGCATCTACATCTGCTGAAGGCCACGGGATGCTTCCACTCACCACAGAAGATGAAGAGAAGCTGGTGTGTACAGAGATTACATGGGCAGAGGGGAAGTGAGAGTGAGAGAGGAGGCATCAGGCTCTCTCTAATAACCAGCTTTCTTGGGAACTCATAGAGTAAGAATTCGTTCACCTCCCAACCTCAGGCAAGGCATTAATCCATTCATGAGGGGTCCACCACTATGACCCAAGTATCTCCTAACAGGCCCCACCTCCAACACCAGGGATCAAATTTCAACATGAGATTTGGAGGGGACAAACATCCAAACTATAGCAGTGGCTGTCTGCAAGCCAGGAAGAGAGCCCTTAACAAGAACTGAATCTACCAACACTTTGATCTTGGACTTCCAAGCCTCAAGAACCTTGAAAAATAAACGTCTGTTGTTTAAGCCACCTGGTATGTAGTATTTTGTAATGGTAGTCTGAGCTAAGACATACCAGTGCTATGTATTCATCTAAGCCTTTTGCTTATTCTAGAGATAAAACTAGTACAAAAGTTCTGTTGATCAGACAGAGCTCTCTCCTCAAAATCTATTACCCATTCATCTGAACAAATGAACCTGCTACTTATTCTCTTGGGCTCTAGAAAGGAATTTCAATAGGATTTTTAGAACTCAGATAAAACTATCCAAATTATTTTGTTCTGAACATGTAGACTCCTACAGAAGAGTACTTCTTAGATGATGCCTAGCAAAGTGCCAGTGTACTTAAGTCATTTATAAATGCATTATGATAATGATAGTTGTTGAAAGAAAATGGTCCTTAATTCTTAACTCTCTATCAGCCTCTTTTGTTCAGTCAATCTTCATGTCTCTGTGAGTCAGGCTGCTGCTACAAAAATTCACTAAGAGCTCAAATACTTAAACCAACATGCTTCCTAGGACATAATCAATGATGAGTATTTATGAAGAGACACAGTCTGCCAAGTAGGATGCCTTGTGAGATCTTTGTTAAAGATTCAAGCTTCCTAGCCCTGATTTTTGGCAAAGAAAAACTAGTTAGGGTAACATGTAGAGTTGCAAGCTGACACATCTTTGGAACTATGAGATTTGTTTATTTGATGGTTGATTGGTTTATTTTGATCTCCTTCACATATGGAATTCTTTACTTGGATATTTTCTATTGCAATTTTCACATGTGAATATATTGTTAGATCATTCTATTCTAATCAATATTATGGGTATGTTCACCAGATGCCCAGCTGAAATTCTTATTGATTCATTGGTAGGGGATTCAGATGGAAAATACTGCCTGGTGTGAAGAGGACTTTAATGCTCTGACATAAATTATTCTGGCATGTTCCAAAATGGTGTCATATGTCATGACCAGTAGGAGAGTGGGCTTGACTAGAAGGCCTGAGCTGGGCAGTTCTTCAGGCAGGATGGCCACAAAAGGGTCAAAGGAATAGGATATAATTAAAAATGTTTGTGTCACTCCTCCTTTTAAAACCTGTCCTCCACCTCCCCTCTTCTGTCACCTTCTCCCTTACTAAAACTGACTATAAGGGATGGGGCTGGATTCTTGGCAACCACCAGCCTCCTGTATACCACAGTCACAATGAGCTGCACGTCCATCCTCTACTTAAGCTCCTCTGCCTAACGGCTCACGGCCCTAGCTTCCACAAGGTTTTAGACTTTGGCTCCATTACAATGGCCTCTGGCTTTTCCCTATAATCTGGAAAAGGAGAAGGGGTCTATAAATAAACCGAACCTTATGTATTTTTACTGCTCAGTTCTGATTTTTGTTTACTCTCATCTTCAGAAACTTATAGACTTAAACCTAAGGTATGAAACTATAATAATTCTAGATAAAAACATTGGAAATACTCTTCTAGACATTGGTCTAGGCAAAGAATTTATGAAGAAGAATCCAAAGGCAATCACAACAAAAACAAAAATAAATAAATGGGACCTGATCAAATTAAAAAGCTCCTGCACAGCCAAAGAAACTGTCACAAGAGCAGACAATCTACAGAATGAGAGAAAATATTTGCATGTTACACATCTGATAAAGGGGTGATAACTAGAATCTATTTAGAACTCAGGAAAATCAGCAAGAAAAAATGAAACAACCCTATCAAAAAGTGGGCAAAGGACATGAACTGATACTTTTCAAAAGAAGACGGACTAATGGCCAAAAAACATATGAAAAAATGCTCAACATCTCTAATTATCAGGGAAATGCAAATCAAAACCATGATAAGATACTGCTTATCTCCAGTGAGAATGGCCTTTATCAAAAAGTCTCAAAACAATAAATGTTGGCGTGGATGCAGAGAGATAGGAACACTCATGCACTGCTGGTGGGACTGCAAACTAGTGCAACCTCTGTGGAAAACAATATGGAGATACCTTAAAGAGATGCAAGTAGATCTACCATTTGATCCAGAAATTTATAAACAATTTTTTATCTCGATTCACTCCATGCCACTACAAGTCCCGACCTAATTTCCATTCTGGTTTTGTTTTTCTGATTCATCCTCCATACTTTATTCATGTCCTGATAATTTATTTTCTGTTTCCTCCTCATGAATCTTTTACTCTATATTATCTCAGCAGGAGAGTGGAAACAACTGGGAATGTGGATGCCCAGAAACTGCTGTGACCTTGAGCAGTCACATTGCCTCTTTCACTCAGATTCCTCATCTGTGAGATGAGGGAGTCAAACCAGATAATCTACAAAGAAATCTTTCTTCTAGAATTTCTGTGAGTGTGTGACTATTTCTGTTTCTATTGTTCCTCTTATAATTCACAGTTTTTAGTGTTCATTTTGTGGCAGCTCCAGCCTCCCAACTTTTCCCCTGCAATATTGAATACTGTTCACCCATCTGAAATTAATTCCATTATCAATTCTTTAAAAGGGTCCTTAATGGAATAGAATGTGGCCTACCATGTGGCTTATCCAAGGGTGGATTCCCTTGGAGGTAAGTTCTACCTCCTTTCATAAATTCCTAAAAGTTTCAATAAGGCCCACTATTGGCAGACATGCCTGCTCCAAAACTTTCTTAGCATATATTATCCAGTTTTATATCTAACCTAGGTTTTCCATTTTAAACACTCTGATGTAGCCCTAGAAATGAGACTTAGTATAGATTGCAGTCTGTGAAGTGAGCTGTCACTAGAAGGGAATAAATTTCTACAAGCAAAGTGCATGAAGAAATAAAGGTTACAAATGCCTTTGTCAACCTCATCTTAGAGAACCATCACATTTATCTTTCCAAACACAAGGAAACTCTAAAATTAGAAATCAACCTTTGAATACACATAAATACTTGTACAGAGGTGAAGAAATATGAATGGGAGACAATGATATTTCTTTGCCAAGTTACAGTTTGTGAAGACAGACAAGACTGGGCTACAGAGACATCATTTGTAACATTTGCTAAAGGTGTAAGTTAAAAATCTTACCAGTTTCTCTCCAGTTATTTTAAACACATATATCAGAACTGCAGTCGACAGTACTTTCTGTGATTTAGTTATTATTTTGGAAAAGAAAACATTTGGCAAAAAAGTATTTAAAAACAAAAAAAAATCACTTATCAAGACTTTCTTTACAATAATTTCTTTCTTCTGTTAGAAACAACTAAGACATAGTAAGAGATATCATTAATAACATAAATTTCTCCTTAAAGTGTAAATAATGTAAAATTCTTGAAATATAAACAAAGGTGCCATTTGTAACATGAAAAAACATTCCTTTATTACTTATGGCATAAATATAAACATTTGGTACTTTTTTCTCATACTCCAACATGAAGAGACAAGATAAACACTCATAATATTTGTGGAAACAGCAACAAGATGAGGGTGAATTAGGAGAAATAAAATGTCACAGAGTTCAACTTTCAATGTCATTAACAAAGAGTATGTATTTACTCACATGGCACTAACCAGTCCTGAGAGATTACTTTGACATTAGAGATTTTAAAGCTTCCCATGGATAAAGGTGATAATGAATAAAGACAGAACAGTAATAACACAAGTAAAATTGTGCTTGAATTAACCATTATATTGATGAATGGATTCTGTTTTTTTGTTAGGAACGTTGATGACACTATTTTTGTCCAAGTATTAGAGGAAAAGAATTCCACAGTTGTATACCAGTGGTTCTTAAATTTTAGCATCTCTTGATGGATTGTTAAAACACAAATTGCTGGATCCCACCCTCAGAGTTTTTAATTCAACAGCTGCTGCTGGTCATCCAGGAACCCCACTTTGAGAACTACTACTACACATGTTATCCAAAGGTCACCTAGTTTATTCCTCCACCCCTGCACAGACTAGGAATGAACAGACTATGAATCACGAGCCATGACTGCTGGGCCCCAACGGGGTTACAGTGGAGGGACTGGGTCATGAGTCAGGGAGTCTCATGAGTAACATGAAGAACTGAATTAAAATTGTTCACCCCTGGTCACAGGTAAGGGATGGCCAACAGAGGTCTGCCATTTGGTGTAGATCCCTTCATCTTCCACCTTTCCCTACACACACAGGCCCTTTGGGAAACTGTTACTGTTGATGTTATTGTGCGTGTCAAATTTCTCAGCACTTCTCAAATTAAGCAGAGAAGAGACGTATAACCAAGAGAGACGGAGGACTGAGCCCAGAAAGGGCCTGGGGAAGTGGTGGGCAAGGTGCAGTACAGCTTCGTTTTATTCATCTGTCTCTGGCAGCTGGCACTTGGCACAAATAGGCCTTCTGTAAAAATTGTACAGAGTAACATGACCGAAGTTTTGCCTTTGTACTATCTTAAAACACTGTATGATGCTGGGAAAATTACTTCATCTACTTGAACCTTCGTTTTATAATTTGTAAAGTGGGGATGGGAAGTATATCTTCATTGCAAAATTTTTTGAAAATGAGATGATGAATGTATCTGTGCTCTGAAATAAATTATAAGCCTAAGAGATGAAAAATTAGAATGTTTTCAAATATTCCCAGATATTAATATTTTAGTAGCTAAAATAGTGCCAAATTTCTGATTGATATTCTACTATTCAATAAAGCAGGCACTCTAAATTGTAAGAATAACATATCCATTTCTACCTCCTTCCAGGCATGGGACTCCACAAAGTTGTTTTCATTTAAAAATTTTTTAAATATGTTTTATAGACGTTTTTCCTTTTTTAAGGATATTTTTGACCCTATTGAATGAACCGTAAGACAACCAAGTATTTATTTATTATTTGATCTTTCTGATCTTTCAGATTGATATTATTATTCACTACTTAAAATTCTTTCTTCTTAATATTTTACCCCAATTTTGTATCATTTTTTTTTTCTGTTTTCACTTTTCTCCTTCTCTGACCACTCTTTCACAGTCTCTTCTACTAAATTCTCCTTTACCATACACTCTTTTATGCAAGATTTCCATACTTTGTGCTTGGACAGCTTCAGTTCTCATTCTCTACATTGTCCTTAGCATTCTTATTCTATCAGTATGGAATGAATGTTTGTGTCTCTGAAAATTTACATGTTGAAGCCCTAACCCCCAGTGTGGCTGTATTTGGAGATGGGACCTATAAGGAAGCAATGAAGGCTGAAGACATAAGGGTGGAGCCCTGATCCAACAAGATTAATGACCTATTAGAAGAAACACAAGAGAGCTTACTTTCTCTCTCTGTAGGCATGCAAAAAGAAAAGGCCATATGTGGACATAGTGAGAAGGCAGCAGTCTACAAGCCAGAGAACCCTCATCAGAAAGCAAGTTTACTGGCACTTTGATCTTGAACTTTTTGGCCTCCAGAAATGTGAGAAAATAAGTTTCTGTTGTTTAACTCACCCAGTCTGTGATACTGTGTCATGGCAGCATGAGCAGACTGATATGCCATCCCATTGCTCTAACTCCTTATACTATGATGTTGGGCAACAAACTCAGGCTTCTTCATGCCTGAGCTCCAGTTACATGTTTAGCCATGTGTTTACAAGTTCTGCATGACTGACAGACTGCTCATTCTCATACAGGAACAGAACTCATCTTCTCTCCACTCAAACCGGCACCTCTGCATGTGTTACTTATCTGTGTGACTTATTTATCATCATCTATTCTGTCTCCTAGGCTAGAAAGTTGGGAATTGCTCTTTCTTTATGTATCAGATGTCTGCCCTCTTCTAAGGATCAAGATGGCAAAATCCATGTCTTTGTACCTACTTATCTCCAGAAAGAGATTCAGTGTCTGGCGGTTCATAGGCACTTAACTTTGAGTAAGAGGATGACTAAGAACACTCTTTTTGTCCATTATAACCCAATACCTTTGAGCCAGCCAGAATGACTCACATGCCAGGGTCTGATGGCCAATGGAAGAAAATTTGGCTTCTTACCAGTCACCAAGAACCTCTCTCTGTTAAACTCACTCCAGGTACTCATCAATCTTATAACTTAAACTTTTAAACTTATAACTTTGTCTCTAGTTTTTAGTCCTGTATTTCACTGCTCTCCCCATTGACTTGCAAACTGATCTGGATTTCCCCAGCTTAAACCTAATACCAAGAATTTTAACATAAAATCCAAATTCTAGCTTTCTGTTCTTGGGATCTTGTGGAAATTCTTCCACACTAGCTCTGGTGCACAAGACTCTGGCTGGCACACTGGACAGACTCACTCCAATCCTCTTTGAGGTGAGGGGTGGGTGGGCTCATATGCATCTTTCAATAACAATATTTGTTGAACGTTTATTATGGGCTAGGATCTGGGCTAAGCATTTTACATACAGCATCTCATCCCATTTATTTCTCACATAATCCCATAAGGGAGGCAGTTATCCCCATTTTATTACAGAGGAAAATAAAACTTAGGGAAGTTACAATACATAACTTATTCCAAGGCCTTCCAGCTAATAAGTAATAGAACATAGACTGGAATCAAATCAAAGTCTTAAGCACCATCTTTTAAAAAACACAAGTAAACTTGAGGTTTTCCAATTGTCAACTTAGAACAAATCTGAGCTTCAGACGTGTAATGTGAACACAGCTCAGGATGCGTCCTGTCAATGCTACGTAAGGTACTTGTGTAACAGAGTTGCGTAGGTTGATTGCTCAACTGCTCTGCAGTGCTCATTAAAATAGACAGATAGGCTAAAACCAGGAACAAAAAGAATCTCAGTCCTGCAAACCCACATGGAATACAAAGTTTATTCTTTCAGAGAAACAGGATTAGAAGAGAATGTTTTTGTTTCACTTCAGAAGTGATTTAAGAAGCTTAATCACACTTAGGCATGAGATAGTGCTTCCCTTAATGTTTTTCAAGAGGAATGTCATGGGCTGAGTCTTCTGTCCTAAGTGCAGCTGTGGAGCATATAAAGTAATTTGCCTGCCATAAAAAGCACTGACTTGTAATTGCAAATGTAACTGATTAACCAAATGCCACACATGTGACTCTTAAGGAGTTCATTTAAAATAATAACCTATTTAGAAATAATCACTTAAAGTGTATCCTCTCTAAGCTGTTCCTGGTGGCAGGACACTTAAATTAGTTTAACAAGAGCGTTGTAAAAAGAAAATTTACCAACTGCTTGTTTTATCATTTTCTTTTACAGTTGGTTGTTCTTGCAAATGTATCAGTGTTATCAGGATAATTTTGTTCTTTATCCCAATGTATTTAATAAGAGGAAATTAAATTTTGTCTTAAAGAGACACTCATTTTTCTCTTGTCAAACTTGGTACTGATTTTTCAGGGTTGTTTCTCTAAGGATAGAGACAGGATCTCAAAGGAAGTCAAAAGAATATTAGAGAGTACCATGGAGGAGGAGCTGGGGAAACCCTGAGAAAAATCTTTTCCTTTCAATGAGGAACCATGTACTTGCTGGCCTATTGTCATGTGCCTTCACTCCATTAATGACTCCTTTTCCTGTACTCTTCTCTGTTGCCATCTTTCTGCTATCGTACTAACAAATTAAAGAATATTAAAGTTGGACAAAGAATTGCTGTGTATATACATATATTATTGAATGAAAAACTTAGAGGAACTTACAAACCAAAATACAGCATATGATTCTCAGAATTTAAAAATTAACCTACAGAACCTTTTATTAACATTATATATTATAAATGAAAGAGACATGTATGTCTTCCATTAAACATAAGCCTGTCTCCATATAGCACTCTCTAGATAGGGCATATGCAGAATGATAAAGCAAGATGGCCTGTCAGACCTATCCAAAGAAATAGAAAAGTTTTTACTTTGTCAAAGAAAATATTAAGCACAAATTTAAGACCAACTAGTTTTTAAACAGTTTTATCAAATAAAAAAATCATTTAAAGGTCCTAAAATTGTCACCAGAATTTAGTACAAGAATTCTTAGCCTGAGGTCTGTGGACTCTCCCTTTGCCTCCCAAAGAGTCTATGACCTTTATCAGGAAAAATATATAGCTTTTTACTGACCTCTAACTGAAATTTATCATTGCCATTAAATTATTAGGCAAGGAAAGAAACCACAGCATTATTAGTGGTATCTGCAATTGTGTTACCAACAGAAATCACAAATATTTTCATAGCATATTACTGTTATGGCAAATATGTTGTAATATAGTTATATTATTACTTTGAAATTGTGATAATTATTAAATGAATCACTTAATATTCTTAATTATTAATAAAGAAGCATATATATTATTTTAAGAGGAAATTGAAATTGCCAATATTTATGCATTGCATACACTTTTTATCTAAACAAAACAAGTTTTGTATGGTTTGGTCCATTACCATTATCTTATGAAAATATTTTGATAACTGTATTTCAATAGTTTTATTTGCATTTTATGTATTTTCTTTTATTCTTCAAAAGTATCTTTCTGAAAAGAGTTCCATAGATTTCTCAAACTGATGAGGTTCATGGCACAAAAAAGTTTCAGAACACCAGCGGTTAAGAGTTTTGGTTCTTTATTCTGATGGACGTTCATTTGACTCCCAGTTTTATCACTTAATATTAATAGCTATGAGACTCTGAGCAAGTTGTGCAGCTTCTATCTTAGTTTCCTCAACTGATGTAAAATGGAAAATATATAGCAATTTCTTCATAAAACTAAGGGAGATTCTTCATACTTAATGGGATAAGTCCTCAAGAAACATGTTATTACTTCTCCTACCATTCCTATGTCTAATTATATTCACTGTTTTATTCTTATTTTAAAAATTTCAATAAAGGTGTTAAGTGTGTGTATTTAAATGACTTCATAGTTGTTATGAATTGAATTTTGTCAGCCAAAAGAGAGACATTGAAATCCTAACACCCAGTATCTCAAAATGTGAACTTATTTGAACATAGGGTCTTTACAGAGTTTATCAAATTAAAATGAGGTCATTAGGGTGGGACCTAATCCAATGTGACAGACATCCTTAAAAAAGAGGCAACGGGAAATGTGGACACTGAGTTAGACATGCACAGAGGCAGATGATGTGGAGACACAGGGGAATGTGGAGACAGAGGATCGGAGCGATGCATTGATAAGCCCAAGAATGCCAGTGATCGCTGACAAGCCTCCAGAAGCTAGGAAGAGGTGAGGAATGATTCTCTTACAGGTTTCCAAGAAAGCATGGCTCTGGTGACAACTTGACTTCAGACTTCTAGCCCCCAGAACTGAGACAATAAATTTCTGTTGTTTTAAGCCACCCATTATTTGGTACTCTGTTACGACAGCCTAGGGAAACTAATAAAATAGTATTTTATTAATAAATTATTTTAAATTTCCCTATCTTTGTGTATCTATTGTATACCTTTTTGAACACAATGTGGTTTCTATTATATATATATATAAATATGCACACACATACACACATAAACATTTATTTGTACATGAATCCTTAAGCTTCATTTGTTATATCCTAAATAAGAAATTTGATTTTCAGAATCATTATAAAAAGGAAATATTTAATGTGCAATGGGATCTGAATTATCCTGGTGAATAAGCATTACAAAAGGCAACATGTATCAATGATATTTGATTCTTCATTGGTTACAGTAATACACTAATACAAATTTGTCATGAAACCCTGCACATTTAAAATAAAGTCTATGATCACTGCCTGTATAGAATGTCACTGAAAGGACTTGCCTGGAAAAATAAGCTGAAGAATCAATTTTTTTTTTCAGTTCTAAAAGGGTAGGATTGTGATAAAATTGATGTTTTACCTCATATGGTGTTGTATTCTTACCACTATTCTAAAGGTCATAAAGGGTTGCAAAGGAATTACTTTTCACCTGTGGAGCTCCTTAAACCAAAGCACTAAAACCTGAGAAAAATCTGAAAAGAATTTTTCAAGCTTTTACGAAAGTAATAATATGCCCTTATATCTAAAATTTCCATCCATCCAAAAAATATATTTTATAGGCTTTTGATACATGGACATAAGTACCAAGTTAAGACACACACACAATCAGTTGCTGATGCCTGATGACCTCAGCTATAGGTGAGAAAAAAGCCTATATTTCTTGGAGCAGGATTTGAATGTCCTTGAATTTAGTAAGAAAGAAGTCTGCTATGTAATATATCATTTCTTTCATATGGTGCTTTTGTATAGTTAGAAAAAAAATTTTCTAAATTATTTTCTTCCTTTTGCTTGGGATATAATGTTTTCCATTTAAACTCATTTTGATAATGTCTGAATGTAAATTAAGAAATATATAGCATATGAAAAATCACATAGCAGCATCTATATTCACATTTTTCATTCAGACAATTTTCAGTGAAAATAAAAATAAGATTCCTTCCCACTCTAGCATTCCATATGCTATGTGCTCTGGTCTTGTTAAGAACTGATAAAAGAATAAAGAAAAATTCACAAAATAGAAAAAAACTGATAATTTTAATCTTCAGTTGTTTAAGAAATATTTTTAAAATCTTTCAAAAGTGATAACTTCAAACCATTCACTGTCTTAAAAATTCTAAAGGACTTCTGCTTAACTTTCAAAGGATTAAATTCTATGGGAATTTCCCTCCTGCTGTAAGCAATTATAAATCCAAAAAAGCCATAAAATAATTATTTTCAAATACTGAATGCTTAGACTGCATTGGCAGGTGATTCCTAAAAGAAGGGCAAATTGAGCCCTAAGGCTGCCCAAGCCACTGTGTGATGGCAGCTTTCAGGGCACAGGGCAGGGAGGGGGGACCCCAACAGAGCCAGGAAGACTTGCTGAGTTGAAGAGACAGAATTTCAGAGAGGGAGGTGTAGGTGGCTAGAAAGTGTGTGGCTACATACAGGAGAAAGCTGTACAGGGAGGAAGCTCTTGAAGCTCTGCAAAGAATTTTCTCCCTAGTCTTGGGCTGGGATTGACACAGGCAAGGTGGAACTCCTCAAGGCAGGAGAAAAAACCACCAGAAACGTTGCCCAAAGTCACACAAGGCAGAATATAGTCTGTGTTTCCAACTGTTAGAGGGGGTGGAAAAACTCAAAATACAAGGGGTGTTGAGTACAGTCTTCAGGAGACTACTACTCACCTTAGTGGAGCTAAAATACTCTTACAGGAAAGGCTGCTCTGAACCTTGACTCTCACAGCTCAAAAGGAAGCTTCAAAAGGATCAAAATAAGTAACTCAACTGTGTGCCAGAGCAAAATCCAACACTCTTTAAAAGAATACAACAAAATTCAGCACTCAAAAATGTAAAATTCACATCTATGATCCAGTTAAAAACTACCAGGGTTGCAAAGCAACAAAAAAATAGAACTCAACTGGCAGAAAATAAAATCAATCAGTATCAACAGATAAAGCAATAACAAAGATTAAATTATCAGATAAATTGCTTTAAACAGTGATTACACATATCATAAATACTAATATCACTTTCATAACAAGGCCTACCCAGGCAACCCTATTTTAAATATTAATATTCTGCCCTTCCGCCCTATTTCCCTGGCCAGTCCTCCTATTCCACTTTCCCTCCTGGTCTGTTTTTCTCACAGCCCTTCCCTTTCTAGGACTATATAGAAAAGTATTTTTTATTTTTAAATTTATTTAAAATCAATTAAATCTATTCATTTATTAATTAAATTTACCATTTATTTTTCCCCACTGGAATGTGAGCTCTGTGATAGCTGAGATCCTTATCTGTCTTGTTTACTTGGACGACCTCAGCCAAGAACAGTACCTGGAACATAGTAGGGAAACAATAAATTTGCTAAAGGCAAGAAAAGCTATTGATAATTTTTTATATTTATGAAATTGTGCTAGGTTTCTGGAAGCCACGAAGGAATTAGAAAGCATTATGCTTGACGTTAGGTTCTTTGGTATCAATGTAACAATGTTTAGTTTGTTATATATGTGCACAGTTACACAACTCAAACTTTTTCTTTCTTTGACAATGCAAATTGAAAATCAGTTCATGCAGATCTCTCCTTTTTACTATCAGCTTAAAATCATTTGAATTGCCTCTGTAATTAAGGATTTGGATAAATAATGTTGATTCAAAACAAAAATGCTGCAGAAATACTAATGCAATATAAATAGATCTCAATGAGAATTGATTTTTAAAATGTTTCCTCTGTTTATATCCTATTTCTTAAAAGAACTTAAACATACTTGCAATAAAAGCATATCTACGATAGTTATAATAAAGACTAATAAAGGAGATAACATGATACCAGTTAGAAGAAAGGAAGTGATAATTACAGCAAAATAATGGAGGGTGATATTTTGAGTATGAAATTTGGTTCTGAGCTCCTTTCAAGCTGTGGCAAAAGGAAGCAAAAATATAATATGTAATCATTCTTGTTAAAAAAAAAAAAAAGTCTAGTGCAGTGGTGCACATTGGTAGTCCCAGCTACTTAAGAGGCTGAGGCAGGAGGATTGCTGGAGCCCAGGAGTTTGAGAATCTGAGGCTGTAGTGTGCAATAATTGTGCTTGTGAACAGCCACTGTAGTCCAGCCTGGGCAACATAGCAAGATCTCATTTTAAAAAAAAATAATAACAAAAAGTGTGTAATATTGTATAAAGAGACAAATATTAAGTTCTTGACATTAAATTTCAAGCAAAATTTGCTACTCAAATCATCCTTACAGAGTGTCATCATAAAGGTATATTGTATTCAAGCCCAGTTTCATAGAAGGTGTATTAAATAGTCTTTATGTATCTATTTTTTGAGACAAATTCTTGTGGAAATTGAAGCTTAGTATTAAACAGTTACTCAGGGGAAGCATTGATATATAAAGCTATAATAAGTTGTTGATGAAATAAATTGATGCAAGAATATGGTTATCTAAAACATCAAACAATTTTTCTCAAATAGTATTTGTATCAACAATACTTTGACAGTAGCCAGGTAACAGTAGATTCAAAACTGAGCTCCCTGAAGAGTGGAGATTTTCTATAGCAACGATTAGAATGACATTGATAAGTCTTACATATAAAAAAAAAAAAGAATTGGCAAAGTCAGCAATCTATTGTAAAAGCTGAGAAGATTGATTTGCATTTTAACTTTGAAGAAAGGCCAACCTTCCTCTGCACGTGAGCTACAAGTAAGAAAGTAAGCCAACTTTTTCTAAATAGAACTTTTAATTTGTTCAAATGGTTATACATGATACAGGCTTCTGAGGTATTCTCTACAAGGATTAAATAGATTGCTTTTCTTTGACAAATTTTATGAGTAGGTATTATCATTCAATTGTTTGTACCATAAGGTAATCTTGATATGATTTCTACAGAATGTTAGGTTTTGAGTAACATTCATTCCAATAAACCAACCAGAATGAATAACTTGCTGAGGTTAACTCTGAAGTAGCTGAATTCAAGACTTTTTCAATAGAATTATGTTTTTTTCATGTAAGTTGGACAACTGCACACCAGGAGAATCCTTTTTTATTCAGAGAATACAGATTTATCTTGAAAAAAAGTGAATCACTTTGATCAGATTCATTGTAAGGTCAAGCTAGTCAAGGCTTTTTAAAGAATGCTACCTTAAAACTTTTTGGAAAAATGATCATGTTAAAGAAAAAATTTTAATAAAATAATTATCATTTATCTATAATATTTTTAAAATAAAATCTGATATAAATAATCAGAGCCATGTACCTAATCTGAGAAAAACTGAAGGGCTTATGGAATAAAGGGCCTCTTTTGAATAAGCTTCTCATCTATTTACCTTCTGTCCCCTATTATGGCCCACTCAGGTGGCTTAGTGAATGCTAAGAGGTGATGCATACTGAATATCAAATGTATTTTGTGAATGAGTTTTCTCAATTTAATTGAAAAGATAGAAACACTTTAACACATCTCTTGAGTCCCTGTAAAGCTTGCTATTTTTTTCAATGGGAGAGGATTTCAGTCTACCTCTCTGCTGAATTTTGAAGAAAAATCGTTTAAGGTCCTTAATCTTCCATAGCTGGACAAAACTTTCTTTATATTATTTTCAGTTAACCACGGGATAGTTAATATGTGTGTTTACCTAATTTCCTTTCTAAAATACCACCAAAATGATGGTAAAGATTTTTTTTTTTAATTATGAAAAAGAGAAAATAGCAAATGGAAGAAGTCCACAAATGAAGCAAATGGAGGAAGAGTAACTGGCTTTACCAGGTGAAAGAAGGGTCTACAAAGGTTGGAGGCACCGGTTACTATGGAAGGGTGGGGTGAGTTGTGTTGATATAAACATAAGAATTTGTTTGAAAGTGTAAACAGGCATAACTCGTTTTATTATACTTCACTTTATTATGTTTTGCAGATGTTGAGCTTTTTTTTTTTTTTTTTTTTTTTTAGAAATTGAAGGTTTATGCAACCCTATATCAAGGAAGTCTACTGGCACAATTTTTCCAATATTGTGTATTCACTTCTGTCACATTTTTATAATTCTCTCAAAATTTCAAACTTTTTCATTATTATTATATCTGTGATGGTGATCTGTGATCAGTGATCTTGGATGTTACTATAATTGTTTTGGGGTGCCATGAACCATGCCCATATAAGATGGTGAACTAAATTGATAAATGTGTGTGTTCTGACAATTCCTGTCTCTCTCCTGCTCCTTGGGCCTATTTCCTAAGACACAACAATATTAAAATTAGATTAACTAATAACAATACAATGGCCTCTGAATGTTCAAGTGAAAGGAAGAGTCACACATTAAATCAAAACCTGGAAAAGATTAAGCTTAGAGATAAGTACGTGTGAAAAGCCAAGATGGGCCAACAATTAGGCCAGTTAGCAAGTTGTGAATACAAAGAAAAGTACTGAAGGAAATTAAAAGTGCTACTTGAACACATGAATAAGAAAGCAATCAGCCTTATTGCTGATATGGAGACAGTTTTACTGGTCTGGATAGATAATCAAACCAGCCACAATATTCTCTTAATCCAAAGCCTCATTCAGAGCAAGACTAACTGTGTTCAATTCTAAGAAGGCTGAGAGGGGTGAGGAAGCTATGAAGAAAAGTTGGAAGCCAGCAGAGGTTAGCTTCTGAGGTTTAAGGAAAGAACCCATCTTCATAACCAAAAGTACAAGGTGAAGCAAGAGGTACCAATGTAAAAGCTGCAGCAGATGTTAACTTCTCCAGCAAATGTACAAAAAAATGCTCAACATCTCTAATCATTAGAGAAATGCAAATCAAAACCACAATGAGATGTCACCTAACCCCAGTGAGATTGGCCTGTATCAAAAAATCCCAAGACAACAAATGCTGGCAAGGATGTGGAGAGACAGGAACACTCTTACACTGCTGGTGGGACTGCAAATTAGTGCAACCTCTGTGGAAAAGAATTTGGAAATACCTCAAACAGGTAAAAATAGAAATACCATTTGATCCAGCAATAGCACTATTAGGCATCTACCCCAAAGAGCAAAAGATATGCTGTAATAAAGATATCTGCTCCCGAATGTTTATGGCATCACAATTCACTATTGCAGGGATGTGGAAACAACCCAAGTGCCCGTCAATGCATGAGTGGATCACTAAAATTTGGTATATGTATATAATGGAATATTACTCAATTATAAGAAATGACAGTGATCTAGCACCTCTTATATTTTCCTGGATAGAGCTTGAGCCCATTATCCGAAGAGAGATATCACAAGATTGGAAGAATAGGCTCCACATGTACTCGCCATCAAATTGGCCCTGAATGATCAACACTATGGTGCTCACATGGTAGTAATATTCACGAGGGATTAGGGGGTTGGTGGGGGGTAAATTCACAACTAATGGACGCGGTGAGCATTGTAGAGGGGAAGGACATGCCTCTAATCCTCGCTTGGGTAAAGCAAAAACATAAAATGTAACCAAAATATTTGTACCCTCATAATATCCTGAAATTAAAAAAAAAATGTTAAAATAAAGTAGGGATTGTGACTTCTCCATCTCTATCATCAAGGTCTTGGAGAATTAAAAAAACCTTGTCAGTTGACCAATAAATATTTGTTGAATGTTGAATGAAAAACATTTAGCCTAACTATGTAGAAGAAGAAAAGGGATAAATAAACATTCATCAAGAGAAAAACGAAAAGCTGCAGCAGGTTATTCAGAAGATATAGACAAGATCATTGATGAAAGTGGCTATACTCAACAACTGATTTTCAATGTATATGAAGCAGCTTTCTATTGAAAGAAGATGTTATCTAGGACTTTCACAGCCAAAGAGGAGAAATCAATGCTTGGCTTCAAAGCTTCAAAGAGTGGGCTGATTTTCTTGTTAGGGATAATGTAGCTGGTGACTTTAAGTTGAAGCCAATGCTCATTTGCCATTCCAAAAATTCTAGGGCCCTTTAGAATCATGCTAAATCTACTATGCCTATCCTCTGTAAATGAAACAACAAAGCCTGGATGGCAGCCTATCTGTTTACATATGGTTTATTGAATACTGTAAGCTTACTTTTAAGACCTACTGTTCAGAAAAAAGATTTCTTTCAAAATATTACTGCTCACTCACAATGCACATAGTCACCCTACAGCTGTTATGGAGATGCATGAGAAGATAAATGTTGTTTTCATGCCTGCTAACACAACATCCATTCTGTAGCTCATGCATCAAGGAGTAATTTTGACTTTGAAATCTTATTATTTAAGAAACACATTTCTAAGAGAAGATGGCTGACAGAGACATTGGTCACCAGACTATCCCAGAAAGAAGGAAAAGTTTTAGATTAAAAAAAACACAACAACATAGATTTGGTATAATTCTGGGGAAAAAGTCCCAGACCTACCAGAGATACCAGACCTACCAGGAAGAAGTTGCAGAGCAGAACAAAAAGGTGATGAGCAGAGATTGACCCCTGAGAAGTGTGGAGCCCCATGGAATGGGTAAGTGGGGGTTTTGTTTCTCCTTCTTTCACATGTCTGGTAGACAGCAGGTTCCAGAGCTGCTGAAGAGCTTTTTCTATCCTCATGAGCCCAAAAGCTGCTGCCACCAGGAAACTGAGAGCTTCTTGAAAACAAAGCACTGGGCTATCAGCCCCCTTGGGGTGGCTTCCTGTTACCACAAACCCCAAGATAGTGGGTACCATACTGCTTCTCCAGCCATTGTATGCCTTTGTCCTCCCTCCCCAGGTACATTCAGCCCTTCAGTTTTCATGTTGTAGGTTCACACACAAACATTTCCCAACTCTGGCCCAGACTGCAGTGGCCACAGGATCTGAAGGGTTCTGGGGGAATCTGTGTGAGCCCAGAGCTTGAAAATTCTGGGCAGGCTACCTTCTGAGGAGAGGGACAAAGATAACCTGAGTGCCAGCTCTCCTCAATTCAAACTCTTTTTCTCCCCCTTCTTCACCCACTGTTGCCAAGTGGCATGGTTGTCCCAAGGGGCAACTGAGCCAAGACTGCTTCCCCATGGTTTTCACATCCATTACATGTAGGCTCCCACAGAGAGTAGGGCTCAAGTCGTTCCTCTTAAAGATCTGCAGCAGACAAAGGGGTGCCTAGACTGTGAGACCCCTGCCCACAGTGTTGCTCATCCAGCTGTTTCCCCTCAATCATACAGGGTGTGGTTAATTCTTACTCACAAAAACCACATACTGTTTCAGAGATTAAAGTGGGCATCCCAATATAATTCAAGCTGTTAAGGAGATCACAGGACTGGGGAAACAGAAGAGATTTCAAAAATCTCTATCTTTCCTCATCAACAAGACACAGGGAATCTGCCTCTGCACACAGCTCACCACTGCTTCAGCCTACAAATAATTAGCAACCAAGAAAAAAACCACATTAAGAATATCTAACGTAACCTAAACATCTGTACCCCCATAATATGCTCAAATAAAAAAAAAAAAAAGAATATCTATATCCGAGGTATGCATCCAGACCGTAGGCTCCCATCAAAGCACCCACAAGCAAAGACAAAGGTCCTTACCCAATACACTACAAACATGCCCCATCTAAACAAAGAAAACTCAAAACAAGAAGTGACAGCTGCTCCAGATAAGAAGAAATCAGTACATGAACTTCAGAATTATGAAGATTCTGCATAGTGAAGGAAATAATCAACAGAGCAAATAGACAACCTATGGAATGGGAGAAAATACTCAGGAACTATACATCTGATTAAGGGCTAATACGAAGAATGAACAAAGAACTCAAATAAATAGACAATCAAAAAACAACCCATCAAAAAGTGGGCAAAAGACATGAACAGACACTTTTCAAAAGAAAATAGACAAATGGGCAAATGTATGAAAAATTGCTCAACATCATTAATCATCAGAGAAATGCAAATTGAAACCACAATGAGATATCATTTTACCCACTGTCAGAACGGCTATTATTAAAACATCAAAAAATAATAGATGCTATCACAGCTGAAGAGAGAAAGGAATGCTTATAGACTGTTGATGGGACTGAAAATTAACATAGCTTCTATGGGAAAAGGATGGAAATTCCTCAAAGAATTAAAAGTAGACTTACCATTTGATCCAGCAATTCCACTACTGGGTATCTACCCAAAAGAAAAGAAGTCATTTTTATTAAAAAGTCACCTGTACTTGAATGTTTATTGCAGCACAATTCACAATCACAAAGATGTGGAATCAAACTCAGTGCTCATCAGTTCATGAGTAGATTAACAAAATGTGGTATATGTATACCATGGAGTACTACTCAGCCTTAAAAAGTAATGAATTAATGTCTTTTGCAGCAATTTGGGAAGAACTGGAGACCATTATCCTAAATAAAGTATCTCAAGAATAGGAAAACAAACACCACATGTACTCTCTAGTAATTGTTAACTAATCGATAGGTAGACATGGGCACAGAGAGAAGTAAACAACATTGGACATCAAGAAGAGGGTGTGGGGGAAGAGAGGAGTGGTAAAAACCTACCTACCAGGTATAATGAACACTATTCAGGTTCACTGTACACTAATATCCCTGATTTAAGCATTATAAAAGATATTCGTGTAATAAAAACATTAACACCCTTAGTATTTTGAAATAAAAAAATGACAAATTATTACCAATCAAGACATAAAAAGGATAGTATATGATGACCAAATAGGTTTTATACTAGGATTGTGTAGTTTGCTTAACATTTGAAAATTGGTCAAAGTAATTCACCATATTAACAGACTAAATAGGTAAAGGAAAACCATGTGATTATCTCAATATGTGCTGAAACTGCATTTAACAAAATCCGTCATAACTGATTAAAAATTCTCAGTGAACTAGCACTAGAAGGGGATTTTCTCAAACTGAAAAAGGAATTTTTTAAAAAGCTACAATTAATAGCATACTTAACTGTGAAAAAACTGAATGCTTTCCCCCTAATATCAAGTACCAGGCAAGGAAGTCTTTTGTCACCATTTCTATTCAAGATTGTACTGGTGATTCTAGCTAGTGTAATAAGGCAAGATAAAGAAAAAAAAATGATATTCATTTTGGAAGACATACAACTTTATTCATGGACAACACGCTCATATATGTAGAAATACTCATGGAATCCACAAAAATGCAATTAGAACTAAGTTAGCAAGGATAAAGAATACAAGATTGATATACAAAATCAATTCTATTTCTAGCAATCAGCAATAGAAAATTTAAATTAAAAGCACTATTTACAATAGCATTATAATTATTAAATACTTAGAGATAAGTTTGATAAAATATGCATTAAGTCCTGTACTTTTCTTAAGAACTATAAAACTCTTTTTTTTTTTTTTTTTTGAGACAGAGTCTCACTGTGTTGCCCGGGCTAGAGTGCCGTGGCGTCATCCTAGCTCACAGCAACCTCACACTCCTAAGCTCAAGCAATCCTCCTGCCTCAGCCTCCCTAGTAGCTGGGACTACAGGTATGCGCCACCATGCCCGGCTAATTTTTTCTATATATTTTTAGTTATCCAATTAATTTCTTTCCAATTTTAGTAGAGACGGGGTCTCGCTCTTGCTCAGGCTGGTTTCAAACTCCTGAGATCAAACAATCTGCCCACCTCGGCCTCCCGGAGAGCTAGGATTACAGGCGTGAGCCACCGTGCCTGGCCAAGAACTGTAAAACTCTTTTTGAGAGAATCAAAGAAGACAAATGGAGAGAAACATCATGTTGATTGGTCAGAAGAATTTGATATTATAATTATCCCAATTTGATTTATAGATTTAATGTAATACCAGAAGACATATTTTCATAGAAATTAATAAGCAGATTTTAAAATTCATATAAAATGTAAAGGATCTAGAATAGCCAAAATTGTGTTGAAAAAGGATAACAAAGTTAGAGGACTTAAACTACCTGATTTTGAAAGCTATTGTAAAGCTACACTTAATCCAGACGTGGTATTGGCATAAAGATAAACAAATATATCAATAAAATAGAATACAGAGTTCAGAAATAGATCCACATATACATGATCAAATGATTTTCACCAAAGGTGCAAAGCCAATTAGTTGAAAAAGTCTTTTCAATACTGTTGACATGCTAAAAATTTTGGATGGTTATATAAAAAAAAAAAAATTGGATTCATACCTTGCACTATAAACAAAAGTTAACCCATAATGAAGCACAGATCTATAAGACTGTAAAAACTCTAAAATAAAGCAAAGGAGGAGAAAATTTTTGTGACCTTGAGTCAGGCAAAGCACCAAAAGCATAGTCCATAAAAGGAAAAATAATTGGAATTCACTAAAATTAGGAACATCTATTACCTGAAAGACACTATTAAGAGAAGGAAAGTACAAGCCACAGACCAAGGGAAAATATTTGTAAATCGCATACATGTTAAAGGATTTATATCCATAAATCTATAAAGAAATATAAAACTTGTTAGTTTAAAAAAACAAAGACAATGTAGCCAAAAAATTGAACACTTTTCCAAAGGAGATATATGAATCGTAAATAAGCATTTGAAAAGACACTCAACATCATTAGCCCTTAGAGAAATGCAAGTTAAAACTTCAATGAGGTAGCACTACAACCCTGTTAGAATTGTTAAAATTAAGAAGACTGATCACATCAAGGGTTGATGAGGATATGGAGCAACTGAAACTCATTTATACTGATAGAAATATAAAATGATGTAATAACTTGGTAAACAGTTTAGCAGTTGCTTAAAAAGTTGATCATATACCATGGCCCACTCATTCCTCTCTAATTTCATACAGCAAGGACTTTAAACTTTTTCCTCATATACATTGTTTCTCAGAAAAGTGCCAGAGTATTTTCTTCAGTATATTCAGAACATAAACCAAGAGATAAAAAGAAAATGGTCCAGGACACAGGGGTCAGAGAGAGGGAAGAGGTAAAGGGTCTGTAGTAAAAGGAAGTCTCAGGTCTGCAAAGAGCCACCAGTCAAGGCTGGAGTAGAAAGGTGGTTTCTAAGGAAAAAATTGTGGCTGATAAATTATATAATTTAATTTATATAGGTTAAATTACACAGTTTACAGTTTTAACTGTGTGGAAAATTTTATTAATAGACAGTTGAAGGGTACTGTAGAAATAAGGAGAAAATAAATGAAAGAATTAGGCATTTATAATAGAAGAAAATGAAAAATTAATCAGTAAAAGGAACAATCACAATACACTAATTGCCTCATGAACAATAATTTTGTAATCATAATAATGAAAACATTAAATAATAATTTAACCAAAAATTGTTACTTACTTTGTAGGAAAGATTGGGTAAGGGATAAAATGTGTAAGGGGGCTGAATAACTTAGTATAATAAATATTTGCTGCAAACTAACTTAGCCAATATAGTTCCATATGAACCCTTAGATTATTTATGGTTAATAACAAAAGCCTCCAAAGAAGACTGAAGTGAGTGATGCTTATCTACTATTCAGTATTTTCAAACCAACTTTTAATGAAGAAGGCAAGGCAGAAAATATCATGTCACATACAATTTCACCCGTTACATAAAAATTTGTCAGCAAACAGATACATAAACAGTCATATGATTCAGGAAGTCTGGTTCTCATCCTTTTAGATGTTCTGACCACAGCCCGCATGAAAAGTTTATCAGAGACAAACAAGAAAATATATTCAAGGGAAGATTCAGTTAACCTTGTAATTGGCAATTGCCAACCAGAATCGTTTCAAATTAGTTTGTTCATGGGATCCTCTAGGAATTAAGCTTAGGATTAATGGTAAGGCTGTAAACAACAGCCTTTTCTAGACCATTTTCATGTAAGGGGTGGGAAAATCTCTAAAATATTTCAGCCAATCCACACACCTTAAATACTGCCAATTTTGCCAATGAGAGCTCATGCAAATTCCACTTACAAGCCACTAATTTACCTATGCAAAGACATTTCTTATATTCATTATGCTAATTATTAAATCCTGTGATGTAAGAAATACAAAGACAGGCATTTGCAGTGACAGACTCCGGAGGCTAGGTTTCCTGATTAGCTGTCTGTGGCAACAGCGTGATTAGAGTAACTGATCACACACAGGATATAATTAAACCGACAAACACATCTCATTCTATGCTGAAATAAAATGTTACAGATAGTTCAGTAAAAGCCAACAGATGAATGTCTAAAATGAATAAAAGAACTAGTGATGTAAGCATATTGTTTGGAAAGTTAGATGTAAATACCAGAAATGCCCCTCAAGATTGAGGAATGGGGTGATATGTGATGGAGTGGGGCAAGGAACTCCACTACCTTTGTCTTTTCGTACCATAAAATAATTTTAAAGCCACACACATGTATTTCTTTGCCAAGCATAAAATTAATTTGAATAAGATAAAAAGTTAAGAAATAAAAGCCAGGATAGAAATTGTCTCTTGGGAACATGAGAGGAGCTTCTGCCCCCTTAACTGAAGGAAGGGATAAAGGCTTCTGGTCTCCCTGGTTTCAAAAAAAAAAGAAAAAAAAAATTTCAGTTATTTCTGGGATCCACTGATGTATGCAGACACTTTGCTTTCTCTTTTGAATAAAAGATAAAAGACAGATAATAATGAAATTAAAATTGCACACTAAATGGAATATAGATGAAGTACTGAAAGAAATCTCCTGCGCTTCGAATCAACAAAATTCCACAAAGGGCTCAAGACCTTGGCTTGAATGAAAATGAATAAAAGTAGTTAGAAAATTCCCTGTATTATAAATGACAAGGTTGAGTGAGGATCTTTATGAGGTGAACTAAAGGGGCAGGATTCAGTGCAATTCAGGGCACCATAGTTATAGAACACCCATTCTGCGTCAGGCATGGTGTCAGCTGCTGAGAGATTTCCCAGTAAAAAGTAAGACACAGGTTTTGTCAAGGCGTTCATGTCTGATGGGAGAAAAACAAATAACATGAGCCATTCTGTTGATGGATGTTATCCAAGATGTAGAGCACCACTGAGGTCTCCAAACATACCTGTTTGCACCTTGCTTCTTTACAAGTGATTTCCTCTGCTGGAAATGAATGAACTCACTTTCGGAAGCACTAACTTCCACTTGTCAAAGGTCTTCAAGACCTTTAACTCTAATTTTGCCCATGCTGTGAGGCTCTCCTTGCCTTACTTCATTTATGTAGATCCCTTTTTTCTCTCCCTCAGCTCACGTCATATTTCTGTCTTTATACTTATCCAACTAAGCTGTAATTGTTGCCTTGTTAGACAACCTTCCCTAAACAGACGGCACATTTTTGAACATAAGGATCAGGATTACTTATCATTGTTAAATAATAACATAATGCTAGGTGTACAGGTGCTCAGTTAATGCTTGCCTAGTAATTAGTGGGAAATTTATTCTGGTGGATGCTAGTGAAGATGTCTTAGATGGCTTGACACCTACATTGAAATTTTCAGCATAAATAGGAAGGTACTCACAGGCCGATAGGTTAAGTGTAAAATGCATTTTAGAGAAAGGCAAGAGTTCAAAGACAGGATGACTCAAAAACACAACGAAATATTCAGACAATTGCCTGTGATTCAAAATGGTTGAAGAGCAATTGGAAATAAAATTGAGAAAATAATCAGGGGTCAAATCATAAAAAGCCTTATGTTACACTTATATGGGTTGGATCCTATAGGTCATGGGAAACTATTTAGGTTTAAAAAGAAAAGTTACAAGATATATATTTTTATTCACAAATAAATTTGTTTCTTTTATCAAATTATATAAATACACATTTGTAGTGTCAAATTGGAAACACAAAAATGTATAAGCATAAAAGGCATAGAAAGTATAAAGTTGAAATGTTCTAAAATCCTGACACCTTGAGATACAACCAACAACATTTTGGTGTCTATCTTTTCATGCATTGCTTTATATATACCCACAGATGTGCAACACGTATATACACATTTTCTGTAAATTGATTCATATATTTTTATCATATACTTTTTATTCTTCCTATTTTAATTTATTCACTCTTTTCCCTTTGTCTTCCCTTAGTCCCACATAATTAATGTCAGTCTGTGGTTACATGTTAATTACCAGGTATATGTAAGATTTTTGCCATCATTTAAGAAAAATGAGTTCATATACTTTTCTTCATTTAGCTTTTCCCACCTAACAATATCTTGTGCAAATCTCTCCAGGTCTGGCTGGGTGCGGTGGCTCTCTACTATAATCCTAGCACTCTAGAGGCCTAAGGCAGGAGGATTGCTTGAGCTCAGGAGTTCAAGACCAGCCTGAGCAAGAGACAGACACCATCTCTACTAAAAATAAAAAAATTAGCCAGGCATCGTGGCACATGCCTGTAGTCTCAGCTACTTGGGAGGCTGAGGCAGGAAAATTGCTCGTGCTCAAGAGTTTGGGAATGCAGAGAGCTACAACGACGCCACTGTACTCTTCCAGGGTGACAAGAGTGAGACTCTGTCTCCAAAAAAAACAAACAAACAAAAAAAAAACCTCTTCAGATCAAGTGGTATAGAGACAAATGACAAACAGAGACAACTCAGTCTTTTTAATTCTTTTTAATTGCTGCATAATATTCTATAGTCTGAATACACCACAATTTATTCAACCATTTTCCTCTAGATGGGCATTCAATGTCTTTTCAGTTTGTGACACTGCCAACTATGGTGTAACAAACTTCCTTACAAATAAATCTTTATTAATTGGTAGTATTTAATAGACTAAATTCACAAGAGAGGGACTGATGGGTTGAATTATAGGTTTATTTTTAATTTTAATAGATATTACCAGACTTCTTTTTAGAAATGACTATAGTAATTCACATTGTACCAGAAATCCATGAGTAAATTTTCCTTGCATGCTTGCAGCCTGTAGGTATTATCATTCTTTTCAGTTTTTGTCAATCATCAGATTATTCTCCTTTATCAAAGGGAGAAATTGATGTTATCATTCCTTCAATTTGATTTTTTTCTGCCTGCAGCTAGGATCAAGTATCATTTTATATATGCATTGGCCATTTGAATTGCTCATCTGTCAATTGCCTGTTAATATTATTTGCATATTATCCTATAGAGTTGCTTTTATTTAATCAATCTGTAAAAGCTCTTTCTAAATCATTGATATTAAAAACCTTACATTTTAGAATGATAATTTTCATGAAAATTGGAAGATGGAATGAGAGTGGGCATTGCTGGAGGCAAAGACATTGCTTAGAAGACTATTGGGGAAAAAGTCCAAATGAGAGGTAATGAGCATTCAAACCAAGAAATTGGCAGTGCTCATGGAGAGCAAGAGAACAGGATATAGAGGTCCCAATTAGGTGTCTCCTAAGCAGAGATTGCTAGTTACACAGCCCGTGGCCTCTCATACTTCAGTTTATATCTCAATTCCTGAAGAAAATGCATTATATACATGGTGAAAGAAAAGCATGACTCTAGTTAGAACTGGATAAAACTCTACCTTTCAGCCCAAGTCATCATGTGTGTGCAAGAAAAAAATATCTTGCACTCTTTGCTACGTTCTCTGAGAACAGTAACATAGCTGTGTGACTCTGTGCCACTCAAAGATGCCAAACTGTTCTCTGAACATCAAATTTTAAAATTATGCATTTTCAGTTGAGTTTTCCTGTGAAGTATGTTTTTATTATTTTTACTTCTTTAAAAATGGGTCACTTATAATTTTTGATGTGGTAATCATCTAATAATCAGGAAATTTGAATTCTTAACCATAATACTCCATGTTAGTATCATGTCACAAATGCGCTTCCTTGAAGAACTAATCACAGATTTTTGGTAAAATCCTGGACATTTCTTTTAGCTAACAGATTCTCTGATCATTGTAATTGCATCATCAGCCTTACTTGCTAGTAGAAAGCAATAACTAGAAATTGTTAGTTCATATTTTTATGTACTATCTGATGTATGACTTTACTTAGAAGCAGAAATCTCCAAGTGGTATTAATATAGATAACAAGGACATTTAGAAAAAATACTGTTAAGGTTTTGGGACTGGTAAGTACTGTTATGTTCGATGTTTAGGGAATAAATGACTTTGTTTGAAAATTTTTTTGAGCAGTTTAAAAGAAAGGTACTGTGAAAATTCAAAGAATGATTTATTCATGTGCTTTGAAACAGAGGACATCAACATGATAAATGGCAGGAAAATTCCAAGAAAATATCCACTTACTGATATGCTGACTATACATTCAAAGAATTTTATGTAGATTCTTAAGCATAAATTTTACTGTTATAATTCTAGGCATGATGGATCCCATTATTTATTTTTGTCTTATTTTATTCTATAAGATTTTATAACATTTCTTGAGAAATTAATGTATTTTTATGCAACTCTACTAATCATAAAATACTTAATTTTCTTTCTTAAAGTATTTACTATGGGCTGGGGGCAGTGGCTCATGCCTGTAATCCTAGCACTCTGGGAGTCCAAAGCAGAAGGGTCAACTTGAGGTCAGGAGTTCAAGACCATCTGGAGCAAGAGTGAGACCCCATCTCTACTAAAAATAGGAAAAAATTAGCTGGGTGTGGTGGCATGTGCCTGTAGTCCCAGCTACTTGGGAGGTGCAGCAGGGTGGCTTGAGCCCAGGAGTTTGAGGCTGCTGTGACCTAAGCTGATGGTATGGCACTCTACCCAGGGCAACAGAGACTCTGTCTTAAAAAAAAAAAAAAAAAGTACTTACTATAGTCATTTAATCCGCATAACTATCCCACGAGAAAGGCAATATTTTTTTTTTTTCAATTGAGGAAGCAGCACAAAGTGGGTGTGTTGCCTAAAATCACAGAGCTAATAAGGAATGGAACAAGGATTCACAGTCAGACAAGCTTGCTTTAGGCTGTCTGCACTTGTCCACTACACTAGAACATCTGACAGTGATTTTGCCATTCCTGCTGCAGTCTTCATTCTTCAATCTGTACTTTTTACTGGGCAGGCAGGTAAGGAATACACCAACAGAGGCATTACCACATCCACCCCGGATAGGGCGGTAATACAACTTGAATTTTTCAATGCCATTTGATTTTAATATAGGATTGCTATTCTCTCTAGAAATTTAGGGAAGTAGGAAAGTGCTATGCAATGATTATCTCAGTGATATTTGAACATGATTTGGATGCACAGCAGGAATTCAAGTGAATATTACTCTTTCCTTGTGACTCTTTTCCCAAGCATATTTATAGGGAATTTGGTTATTAACATTTACAATCAATTTGCTGATTTACCAGTTTCCTTCACATGATTGGATGTGTTCTACACAGAAATCCTGGGAGGTAGGTGATCACAAATGTCATCACCCTTACTTTACTACAGGTGTGGCACAGAGGGGCAAGTGTTGTTTACAATGTTCTATAACTTGAAAGTGATGGATATATGTCTAGAACGCATGCCTTTAACTTTAAGGGCATTTCTCACTAGTGAACAGTCATTTAAAAAAGATTTTAGATGAAGTAGACATAAAAGTTTACTCTCTGTAACAGTGGTAACTTAGTGCCAAAACTCCACTTGTGCCCTAAAGTTGATCTTTGTTTTATTTAGAGTGGCATAGAAAAGAATAACAGAAAACCAGCGAAGCTTCGTTGAGCACATTTATTGTTCAGTGACAAAGCTGGAATCACTTTGTTCTAACAGTTGACTTTCCACTGAACTCTGAAAAAAGTAAGCAATTACTTGGTTCATGCTTTTTAGCAGAGTGAATGCTTGCTTAGTTTATTTTAAGCTTCCAGATTTGATCTGTCACATTAGGAATGATAATACTCCTAAGCAATTATGGTATTTGTCATTTGTTGCTCTATTGTATATTTCTCTAAGCTCCAGATGAAAAATAAATCTCTTTTGAAGCTCCATGTATAAACCATTTGGTAACAGCTATAGCAGGAAGAACTGCTCAGCATTGATGGGGCCTAGCTAACTAAAGTAATTTAGAATTCCCCTTTCCTGTTCTTAGCCTAGAACCCTTCACAAAATAAAATTCAGAGAGAGTTGAATGAATGTTCACCAGATAAATGGTTAACTTTTGACAGATATCATCTGATTAGTTTCTTGAGTCCATTCTTCCTACGAAACCAAAAGATTCACCTGTTTTGGGATTTGAGAAATTTGTTTCTTCTCATTTTATCAGTTTTACGGGATAATAAATTGTTCTTTGGGGAATAAAACCTGAGTTTCCATCTAAAATTATACTCTAAACATTTTTCCTGTTACCAATTATTTAAATTAAAGCTCTCTTTCCTTAGTAAATATGCATCTTGAATACTTACCTTTTGCAAAACATCATGAGAAAGACAAAGACAAATTGATAAAGTTAATTCATCTTTTCTTTAACAGAACTTGTAATTAGTCCTATAAGTCAGCAGTCCCAACATTTTTGGCACCAGGGACTTGTCTCAGGGAAGACAGTTTTTCCATGGAGGGGCTGGGGGTGGGAGGTGGGGCAGAGCTCAGGCAACCATACGAGCAATGGGGAGCGGCTGCAAATACAGATGAGGCTTCACTCTCTTGCTGCCCACCTCCTGCTGTGCAGCCCCTGCCCCTTTTCTAACTTTCATGGAAGATAATTTTCCCACAGATGGGCGGGGAGGTGGAGCTCTGCGGCCCAATCCTTAACAGGCTCTGGACCACTACTGGTCCCCCCGCAGCCCAGGGGTTGAGGACCACACCTATAAGTGAATATCGTAGAATATGAGAGCTTATTTGGAGGTTCTAGCAGGGGAGCACACCTACTCGTCTACCCTTGACCAAAGAACGGTCCTCCTCTATTTTGGGGAAGGTTATCCTCTCTTCGACAACCGTGCAGCTTTGGGAGGGGCACACATGGTGCCATGAGCCAGATCAGCGTAATCAACGCTGCTGATCAATGGGGTGACAGATGTTGCAGCCAGCTTGCCCTCACATCCAATCACAGAATACGAAAAATCAGGACAAAAGAAAACACTTCTCTCCCAAATAAAAACAAACTGGGAAAGCTTTATTATTAGAGAGAAAAGGTAGGAAGATGATAGAATTTCAGTTCCTTTTAAAATAGTGAAATAGCATTAAAGACTGGAATGGCTATTACCAGGAATTGGGGGAAGGGAGAAATGGCATAATAGACATAATATTTCAGCTAAGTAAGATGAATAAGCTCTAGAGATTTGTGCTGTACAACACTTACCTAGAGTCAACAATAACATATTGTACATCTAAAATTTGTTAAGAGGATAGATCTTATATTGTGCCTTTACCACAATAAATTAAAAAAAGATAAACTACTTTCTAAATGTACCGATAGGTGACAGTAAGATTTGCATAAAGAGTTATCAGCTATAAAGCAGTTCAAGCTGCCATGTGTCTACCTGCAATGATGGCATTAATCTGGAATAGTTAGTTTATACCTCTTCTCGCTATCTGTATTAAAATAGCAATATGAATTTTCTTATAGGGCTATTCCCTAACAAAATAATGTCCTATGTTTTTGAGAGGATGGTGTTGTTCTATTGCCAGAGAGAAAGGGAATCTATCTACTCCTTCCAAAATTATATGATATTAAGGTTAAAATGAAAATAAAAAGGCAAAAAAAATTCAGCCTTATCTCCACCAAAATCTGTTATTTGATTCATCAATAGCACATTCTTAACAACTGTGAGACTCAAAAGTTTTAAGGTACACATGCTGTATTAGGGCGGGAACTGATATTTGCATTGAATTAATACAGTTTCGTCTATAATAGATTCTTGTGCATAGAGTTTAAAGATAGAAAGTGCAATAAATACAATAAACCATTCTAACACATGCCTAAAGGTTTTCTCTGCAAGGTGACAACACTTTTAAGGTAACTAAAAGTAGAACGGTTATACCAATTTCCTGTTTGTTTAAGTCTAGATTTTCATTTGCTTGAGAAGTCTAGGCTTATAGGCTATCGAGCAAGAAATTAGACTGTAAATAGGTGGCATAACTTGTGGCTGGTGGGCCTAACTGTTGAAGTTACCTCTATAGATTAAATCTAATTTCTTTTCCACATAATGTCTCCTCAAATATCTGAGGGTACCAATTGTATTTTTCCAGGCATTATGGGTTTCCTCAACCATTGCCCAAATGACATGATGTGAAGTTCCCTTTATCATTCTCATAACTTTTAACATTATCCTGGGAAGGTCTAACCAATTCAAAGCAAAGAAATATTGTCACCAATGTCATTCTAGATATCCGAATATCAAGAAAAATAGAAGTTAATGAATATGCTTTCATATCACATTAGTTCTTTGGAAAACTAAGTCATATATTGAATCTGTAGTCAACTAATCCTATAATTCTCATACATGCTGCCTCTAAATCAATTTTCTCCATTCTTCTTTGATCCAAGTTGAATCTTTGGATTAGAGTTCAGGGCCTTAATAATCCCTGTCAAATTTCATATTGTTAGAATTTTTTTTTCCTTTTTTTAAATTTCAGAATATTATGGGGGTATAAATGTTTAGGTTACATATACTGCCTTTGTCCTGCTCAAGTCAAAGCTACAAGTGTGCCCATCTCCCAGACTGCGCACCACACCTATTAGGTGTGAATATACCCAGCCGCCCACCTTCCTTTCCTCTGCCTGATACGTGAAGAATGTTACTACCATACATTCATGTAAGTGTTGATCAATTAGTATCAGTTATTTTATATTTTCTACTATCCTTCTGAATTCAGACTTTGACATCACTGTATTTGCTGTCCATTTTGGCTTCATAATGTTGGCATATTTGTAAAGCATGCCCCCAAGCATTCGCCTCATCTAAGTTATTGATATAAATGTTAAATAAGTCAAAGTTAGTTATGGTGTCCCGTCATGTAACATTTAATAATTGCCTCAAAATTATTATCAATTTGAATTAACCAGACTCTTCAGTTACAAAGATTTCAACAGTTACTAATACAAATGTATTAATGTATATTTTTAAAGATTATCTTTTTCAAGACTATCTTTTTCAAACAGTTTTATGTTCACAGCAAACTTGAGAGGACGGTATGGCGATTTCTCATATATCTCCCTCTACGCACGTGTAGCCATTCCCGTTATCAACATCCCCTACCAGCGTAGTACATTTGCTACAATTGATGAACTTGCATTGACACATCATTATCACCAAAAGACCAAGTTTACATTGGGGTTTACTCTCTATGTACATTTTGTAGGTTTGAGCAAATGTATCATGATGTATGTGTGTGTTTGTGTGTGTGTGTATAAATGATTAATATATTTTGAAATACTCTGACAGCGTACCATGTGCTATCTGGTCTTATGCCTTGATGACTTCCAGCTACATCTTGTCCACCACTTTTTCCTGATTTATAAATCAGGTTACTCATTCAAAGTTATAGTCCTTTCTTTAAAAAGGTTTGATTACAAAGAAAGACATTAAAAACAAGAAACAAATAATTTACACACACTTATTTAGGTTAGCACTATCATAAAATTTATTTTTATTTCTTTTCCACTAGAAACCTCAAGTCTTTGTTAACTACAACAAATATATTGCTTTTAGAGTTCAAATTTGTTCTGTCTTATACATTGACAAAATAAAAGCTCTAAAGGTTCCATTTTCAAGGTGAGTAACAGTTGTGATCATCAACTGTTACCTATTTATATGAGGATTAATGCACTTTTGGTTACTAAAGATTGTGTATCTTTTTAATATAATGGTACTAATTATAATTATAGCAGTAAATTTCTTCATTTATTCTCCTAAATTCAATTTTCTTTTGCTGGTCATGATAAGAACTTATCTCTTTTTACTTTATTATTTTCTCATTTTTTGGGTCATTATTTAGATAATCTAGAATATTGGAAATGTTGTTAATAAATGACTATGTTTATGTATCCAGTGATCCTTGTACTATTCTCATAAGGCTTTAGAGCTCAGAAGAGGACAGCTGTCCTGAGTACAGTTCTCAAAGCACAGCAGGGTTTTGTTGTTCTCATTGTCATTTTTGCAATCATTTATTTTTTCTACTTATAGCTGATATCCTTATGTTTGATATCTTATGCAGTGATAACATTTGTAATGAGTTTCTAAGAATTTACATTCAACATGACTAAAAGTATAATTCCATATACCAAATATATAAAGACGGGGTGGCCTATATATATACTCTTTGATGTGCACTGAAAAGTAATGAAAGTGTTAACTGTCAGTTTTCTGTGCTATGTTAATACTTATTATATTATTAAATCAGGTATAATAAAGACACAGTTCATCATTAATGAAGTATTGATTTTATAAAAATAAAAGATTATAGTGAAAATTCACAACATTAAATCTTACTGAATAATTTAGTTCACTACTTTCAGAATAAACAGATTTAAGGATCAGGTATTTGTAATAAAAGGCATGTCTGGAATTACCCTCATATAAAAGGCTAGTATCATTAAAATTACCATGGAGTCATCGTTTCTAGCAAGAGCAATCTGATTGCAAACTAGGTTTTACCCTGTGATTAACCCAAGGTCAGCGTTCCAGGATCAGCAACCTAATAAATAATTTAGAAAGAAGATCACTTGAACCCTATATACTATAATGTGTCCCAAACAGGAGACAAGGAAAATAAAAAGAATGGAAAGGAAATAGTCAAGATCTAAGACAGCGGTTTTCAAATTGAGGGCAATTTTACACCTCAGGAGACATTTTGCTGTTATAACTTGGCGAGAGGCATGCAACTGGCATCTAGTAGATAAAGGACAGGGATGCTATCCAATCTTACAATGCACAGGACAGCACTGATTTAGAATTAGATTTAGATTTTAAAATTGCACTTTTGTTTTTCTTAAATTCTAAGGGCATAGCACCTTGTATAAAGTGGATCTACTGTATGCAGAAAATCCAGGGACTGCCCACGGGATTATACTACCAGAGTCTGACCTCCCATTTCTCCCTATTCTTATAAACAGCCTGGTGAGCAGAATTGCTCTTTCTTGTACAATAGCATGTTTCATGCTTCTGGTAAACCACAGAGAAAGTCATAAACAAATGATAAATATACTCCTCCATAATCCCTTAATAATGCAATTTATGTCAGAAAAAAACAGTATAACATACCTTTTGTAAATGAAATGGATGACTGTTACTAAATATTGATCATGTAAAGCATTAAGATGTGTTTATACATCTTGTTCTTCAGACCTGAATTGTTTTTCTAATATTTAGAGATGTTTCCTTCTAAAACATTCCAACTCCTAAAGTGTGCATAAAACAATGTCCTCAAATATATTTAAGAAAGACTTGGAAAATTGACATGAAGAAAAAAATGGGTTGCACATCACCCTTTCAAATGTCTGGAGGGGAAAAAAGTTTTTGAAGACTATTACTTCAATGAATCGAGTCTCTCCTCTTATTTTATATTTAATTGTGTATCATCTGCTCTTGGAAAAGAATAAATATTAAGTGATAACACATTAAATGTTATAAACTAAGTAGAAAACATGTAACTGTGTAAAGTGAATGAATTTTGTAAACATATATCTCACTTTTTCAAAAATATTTTAATAGGACTATTTCTAAAATAACTTATTTACTGCATATGTTTGAGCGCCTTATGCCTGGAGGGAACTACGGCACCCAAGAAAGATTGAGGTTGAACTCATGAGACTGAGACCCAAAATAAGAGAAGATAATCTCTTATTTCTTTTACATGAAGGCTGAATGGCACATCTACACCTTTTATGCAAACGGAGAATCCAAAGAGTAGCTTGATGCTTCCCTCGGGTTTCAGAAAAGTGGGCTTAATCTAAGAGGAAATCAGAGGAGGAGAGTTTTAATTTCTTTCCTCATGCTTCTCTGTAGTTTGAGAGAAATAAGCAAAATCTATATTAACTGTATTAATGAACACAAGAGCATCTGAAGTTTTGAATTCATATTCCTCTGGTGCTATAGTTTTTATAATATAAATATTTATATCTTAGGCCAGTGATCAAAGGGGATGAAAAATTCATTGTTTAAAGAGAATTAAGAAGTCAGAGTTATACTGAAAGTATACTTTTACACGTTCATTCATTCAACTAATATTTGTTAAGAACATAATATTTGCTGTGCAAGCGACAGAGAGAGCACCAAGTAAGATGTCAACCATACTGCGATGTTTCCAGGGATTAGAGTGATGATATTAAGGAGGATCTTGCCTCTTCTCAGAGAAATGGATTAGAGCACATGGATTTACATTTTAATACGAAACCCAAGTTAGAGCAAAGGGAAGGCCCCTTTATTTTAACAGACACTGTGCCAGTTATGAAGGTATTGTCTCTCAGGCTTAGATCTGTTCTTCGCAGCTTTGGGATTCTGGGGTTAGGATTTTGCAAACCGTTTTTCCATTTGCAAGACAACTGTATAAGCGCACTAGAGGGAGCCTGGAAGGCTGGAAGAGAAAGGGGCACTTCTGTCTGCCAGCTTCATGCTGTCTTGCTCTTTTTATTTCCAGTTCCTGTGAGCGTCACTCTAGCCGTATTTTTTCACCTTGGAAGCAGTGATTTCAGGTTTCTGTTTCCCAACAGTTTAACAGCCAGGGTACCCCTTAGAGATGCCAACACCAGCTGGCAGCAAGCAGCGGTCTGAGCTCCGTAGGGTTCCTCTACCGAACATCAAAGTTTTAATAATTCCCACATCTTTTCTTTCTTCCCTAATGGTGGTAGCGGCATCCTGCAGTTTCTACTTTTATGATTCTTTGTTTTCTTTTATGTCTTTCAGATTTTAAGACTTGCTTAAAAACCATTTATATTAAATTCTTCTGTTAAAATAACTGGAGTGGCTTTTGACTGGACCCCAACTGATCCAGAGATTAAGTACTTGACAGAAGGCATGATTTACATTAACATTTCCATGATATCAGTCATAATCACGCTCCTGATAAAATCCTTCACGCTGGGTTATATTCAGGGGCAGAGCATGAAAGTTCTTTTGATGAAATTTTGGTAGTAATTATATGTGGTACATTATTTAAATGCATGTATTTGTCTTAAGTGCATTAATATTTGTAAAATATTTAGAAGTGCCTTTCACAAAGAGAAGATTATATAGGGGTGTGTGTGTATGTAGACATGTATACATATACATGTATGTGTATATATATTTTTTGTATATGTCTGTAGATATGTGTGTGTATATATATTTGTTATGAATTTAGAATTCACTAATAAGCTAAAAATCAAAGACAAAATAAAATCAATGATAAAATAAGACATTACTGTTCTTCTCCATATAAGTAGATACTCTGTAAAAATCTATAGCACATGATTTTGGCCAAAAGGCCAAGAAGTGATTAAAAAAAAAATCTATAGCAATCCTATATTTGCTATATTTACAAGGATGCATCCAACAACAAATATTCATTTTTACAGGTACCTATTCCCATGGATCGTATAGGGGGAATGTCTCTGCATCCAAAAGGCAAATTCCATGTTGGTTTATCTTGTATCTTGCCTGAAGTCTATGGTTTACAGTACTAGATGGGGTAATAGCACCACCCCATATAACTTATGTAAACATACTCTGAGATGCTTCTGTTCATATCACACTGAGGGATGACATATTACCTTTTGCCTGATTTGATCGCTAAAAAATGATGTTTCACATTTCTGAATATTTTTGAAGGGCAAAAATCTGTTCTTACTGCCATAACTCAGTAGATATTTGATTAAATTGAAAAAAGTCAACATTTATCCAGGATGATATGTGGTAGTAGTCATTTTAAAAAAATTTTAATACTCAGAGAAGATGCTAGTATTCTCTTTCAAAATTCAGAATACCTGACTGTTTCTTTTTTCTTTCTTTTTTTTTTTTGTAGAGACAGTGTCTTACTCAAGCTCAGGCTGGTCTCGAACTCCTGACCTCAAGCAATCTTCCTGCCTCGGCCTCCCAGAGTGCTAGGATTACAGGCACGATCCACTGTACCCAGCCCTTTATTGTTATACTTCTGTATGAGATTGGTATTATTTTCATTTTCCCTGAGATCTGTAGGAGAGCTTTATCCTAAGAAACCAATGAGAATTTCTCTTACTTCTGGGTTTGTGAGTACTGGATATGTATGAACTGTTACATACATATTAATATATTAACTATAAGTAACTCCATTAATTTTGCATTCAAAAATGTAGTTTTTCCATACTTTAACGCTGGTATGATATACATTTAATTAACTTATATTTGCATTGAACTTTTTTTTTCAGGTTTCTGAATCCTAAAACATTCATTTTTTCCTCCACATTTTGATCTCAAATCAGAGTCAGTCAAA
The DNA here is from genome assembly GCA_963575035.1 of Avahi laniger. Taxonomy (NCBI): domain Eukaryota; kingdom Metazoa; phylum Chordata; class Mammalia; order Primates; family Indriidae; genus Avahi; species Avahi laniger. The sequence continues at coordinate 1,989 of CAUYSK010090139.1, read as the reverse complement.
CTTCTGATATATTTGTGAGTTAGTAACAAACACTATGGATCTCTGAAATTGAGGGCTTCTAGCCATCGCATGTGGTTTTTATCACATTCCCTATAACTGTTAATTTTTTCTAGGGTACCATAAAGTATAAGAACATAAACATTACTGGAAGATAAGAGTTTATAAGCCCTACTGTTTGTTCTTGGTCAGATATTGACATTTTTCTCAGTTGTTCAGGTGAAAATCGTTTTTTTCTACTTATCAGACATATGTATGTCAATACATCAAATCCTCAGACCGTATAGATAAATTGATTCTCATGAATAGCACAGCAAATTATAGGTACATATCCTGGTGATTTATTTGTTAAGTTGATTTAGAATTCACTAATAAGCTATGTTTTGATTCTCCCAGTAAGCTCAGAAATTCTATAAGCTACTTTAAAAATGCCAAGTATTGCATGCCAAGGACCTTCATAGACTTTTTTTCCTGGATTCTTATTTTAAACACAAAAGGAAAATAAAGACTTGTAGTTGAGTTAAAGATGAAATGTAATATTTCATTTTCTGAACAAACGGGTATTGTGGGCTTGGTAAAAATTATTGAAAAGTTGAGAAAGTATGCTTAATTTACATAAAAATACTAATTTTTGTTATTATCTGAGTCTAGGTTTGTGGCAAGGAATACTTTTTGATAATTATGTATCTTGATCTTGAAAGAACTCCCATTCTTTCTTTTTCATTCTATATTACAACTTACTATTCTTTTTTCTTTTCTATAAATCCAAATTAACTTTTTATGTAAAAGTTTATAGAGGAGGAAGTAGAAACTGCTAAATGATAATAAATTATTGGCAATTTTTATAAACTTCAAAGGCTAATAACCAAGAATCATCTGTGGTTGTGTGCTTTCTTGATATATAATAATTGTATATATTTTTGGGATACATGTGTTATTTTGATACATTTATACAATGTATAATGATCAAATCAGTGTAATTGGGATATTCAATCACCTCAAACATTTATCTTTTGTGTTGCAAATATTTGCAACTATTCTGTAGACTGTCCCTTTATGTTGTTGATTATTTCCTTTGTTGTGCAGAAGCTTTTAGCTTGATGTAATCCCATTTGTATATTTTTGCTTTTGTTGTCTGTGCTTTTGTACTCCTACCCAAAAAGTCTTTGCTCAGACCAACATCCTTAAGCATTTCCCAAATGTTTTCTTATAGTAGTTTTATAGTGTCAGATCGTACACTTAAGTCTATTCCATTTTGATTTTATTTTGATATATAGTGGTCTAGTTTTATTCTTTTGTATATGGTTATCCAGTTTTCCCAGACCATTTATTGAAGAGATTGTCCTTTCCCCATGGTATGTTCTTGGCACCTTTATCAAAAATGAGTTGGCTGCAAATGTATGGATTTATGTCTGGGTTCTCTCTTGTGTCCCATTGGTCTATGTGACTGCTTTTATGCCACTACCATACTCCTTTGGTTACTAAGGCTTTGTATTATTATTATTTTTTAAATGGTATTTCATTATGGTTTTAATTTGCATTGTGCCCATTTACCAACCTCTCTTCATGCCATTCCCCCCCCAACCCCTGACTTCTTGGCCCCTTGTAACCACCTTTCCACTCTCCACCTCCACGAGATCCACTTTTTACCTTCCACGTATAAGTGAGAACGTGCAATGTTTATCTTTCTGTGCCTGCTTATGTCACTGAATATAATGACCTCCAGTTCTATTTCTGTTGCTGCAAATGACAGGATTTCATTCTGTTTTTATGGCTGAATAAGATTCCACTACGGATATATATGCCATATTTTCTTGACCTGTGTATCTGTTGATGGACGCTTAGATCGATTCAGTATCTTGGCTATTGTGAATAGCGCTGCAGTAAACACGGGAGTGTGCATGTCTCTTCCATGTACTAATTTCCGTTCATTTGGTTATATAGCTGACAGTGGCATTGCTGGATCATATAGTAGTTCTTTTTTTAGTTTTT
>CAUYSK010090137.1:0-20435 GCA_963575035.1 Avahi laniger | reverse complement strand
CCTCTCGGAGGGCTTGTAAGTCAGTGGGGAAGCTAGACTGTCCCGTGCGGGACTTGTCCCGGTGCACTTACTGGCCAGGCTGGCGCCGCCATCGCAAGCTCTTCTCTCTATTGTCGTCTGTCCACACTTTCCAGGTTTTGTATTCCTATCTCCTGTTATTCTTTTTCCTGAATTGTGTGTCACCCGCTGAATCTCCACCGATTCCCCTCGCTGTTTTTGTGGGAGAGCGATCCAATCGTGTGTAGCAGACCGGGATCTACGTCTCCCTCTCTGGAAGCAGGGATCCGGGAGGCTACCCTAACTCCGCCATTTTTTCTCTCCCCTGATCTATTGTTTTAAACCACTGAGTGTGAGTGATTTGTTATAGAGAATCATTGTGGTATATAACTACTTACCACAGTATCTTTCACATCAGAGTCAATAAGTATTTCTGAGATTTCTCTGAGTTATATATTTGAACTTCTTTGAGCTAAAATTTTGCGTCTCCAACTGTCTCATGTCTTTCTAAACCGAAAGCAACATTTTCATCAAAGTCAGCCTCCTTTCTCCATGCCCCAGGCATGAAACTCTAAACTTTATATCAGAACTGACTGCATTTTTCAATCTCCTTATTCAATGTCACTATGGTTTATCAATTATTTCTAAATGGAAACTCTCCAATCCATACTTTCTTGTCCACTTTTAATGCCACCATGCTAGCTGAGCACCTCCAGACTTCAAACCTAATAAAGAGTGAATAGTAACTTACATCACACAATGTTTTAAAGTGTTCAAAGCGTTGTCACACAGTATTCAAATTGGTGGCTGCAACCATCTTATGATGCATTCTACATAGACCTTCCTGTCTTCACTATAATGGTGATAAAACAAAAGCTCTGAGAAGATAAGGAAAAGCTTGGGACCTCTATGTTCTAGTTCAGAGTCCTTTCCACTGTGCTTTATCTTGCCAACTTTGATAGCCTGCCCACATCTTTACCTAGCTTCAGTTTATACTCATTCTGCTCATGAAATGCTCTCAGATGAGTTTTCCTCAGACTACACTTTCATTCCCCTGTTGAAAAACTTATATATCTATTATTTTTAATATTAAGTTCAAAATTTTTCACCAAAATTTAAGATTTTTACCAGCTGTTTTCAATTTTTATGGTGACCCTCAAGACCTCAAGAATATCCATACTAATATATATCTTCTACTTTAATAAGATATATTTTAGTGACCACTATCAACACCTCTGTTAATAGTCCCTTTATAAATGCTCCTTTAGTTCAGTGATCTTGGGATACATCTTGGTTATAACTACAAAATGTACTGCTTCTGGGCCCAGTCTGGGATGTTTTCCTTAAATCTTCCATCTTTGCTCTCCTTATGGTCCTATCCTACAAATATATATTTCAATGGAACAAATCACATATTAAGGGATTTGTCTCAAAATTATAAAGATGGTACATTGTTTACTGCCAAGGCCCTAAACCATTGCCAAAAAAAAAAAAGCCTCTTATTTTCAATTTTTTAATGAAGAAATTAACATATATTAGGTTGAGAACTCAGATCCCTAATATAAGAAGTATGGTGGGAAGTGTAAGAATTAATATAGTCTGAAGTTTAACCACAAGCAAAAGAGTTTGGGTGATAGAGTCTGTCAAGTTTCAAATTCCCTGAGCATAGAGCAGGGTAGAGAAGGGTAAAGAACATATCCTGAAAGTAAATATAAAATATCCAGCCCAATTTACAAATTTTGCCACTTGGAATCACTTTTTCTTTCCTTTAAGCTGAATTAATTCTCTTCCTAAACATAAAGAAGACCTTTCAGTCACTCTGCCATCACAGATAATGCTAATCCAATCCCACCTGAAACCTTAACTCTCTCATTGTAGACAAGGAGGAAGTGGGATCAAGTAAATTTTTAGAGATAAGAAAGTAACTGCATGGTTAAATACCGTTGATATAATCAGAGAAAGGTAATAAAAATGGATGATTCAGGATAGTGTGGGGAAAATTGTAGGAACAAAGCACTCACAAACATCGTATAGGATGGCTATAGAACACAAGTTGGGATATGGCCTCAGGCAAGATCAAGGATAACTAATTCGCTGTATCAGGATGGGGGCTGCACATGCAGATATCCATGTGGGTGTTTTGGGATTGGGGGGGGAATGTGTTCTCTTCTTAACTCTTCTGGTTTCTTAGTAAGCTCAGAATCATAAATGAGAAAGGGGAGGAGATATAAGATGTTTAAAAAGAGAAAAGGCATTTGAAAAAGCCCTCTAGGAGAGTGGGAAATCTGAAGAAAATGAGGAAACATTGAACTGCCAGACAGTTCTGAGGAACAATTTGAGGTTAGACAGCCATGTATTTAAAGTAAGAACAGTCAGCATGATTGTACTTTTCCCCACCAGGTAGGTTTAATTCTGTAAGCATAAGTGTAAGGAAAAGTTATTTAATCAAGGTTGGATTTTGGTCAAGTGAATACTAAGGGTGTGGAAAGGGCACAAGAGTTAAGGAGAGATGCTTCAGTGTAAGAAAGAAAGTACACAAAGAACATAAAAATTGGTAGGATATTTAAAGTGATAGATGCATGGGACATAGATCCCGATATGGTCGAAGGATTGTTGGAATTAGAATGCAAAGAAGGTACGAAATGGAAATTAAGAGAGAGTGTTTTTATTTTCAGACACTTAAAACTGATATGTTGAAGGGGTTTTAGTTATTGGTAATAATAAGGTTTAGTATATGGCCATACGAGTGAGTGGTTAGAGAAAGGTGAGCAAAAGTTCACTGGAAGAATATAAGTTAGTTTTTTGGGTACCTATCATTTACAAAGTCCTATTTAATAACAAAAAACAAATGAACTAAAGAAATGTTTAGAGCTTCTCCCACTGTGAAAAAATGGGGTTATAAATATTGGAAAAATATTTCCTATATCTACAGGGATTTAGACTATACTGTCTTTGAGTTCATACTTGTCCTTGGAAAATATATCAAGTGATTAGTCTTATTTTTTTTCATAATGTAGAACTAGAGAAATAACAAAACATAACTACAACTGACCTAGAAAGGAGGTCTAATATGACAATGGACTCAGGATGCTTATAGCTATCTTGATGTATGCTATAAGACCTGAAGCCCCCAGGTTGCTCTGTATAGTTGTATGTGCTTTAAACAGCCATGGGCTATCCTACTCAGAGCATTATTCTAAACTACATATCTTTTACCTGGAAAAACATACTTACTACTGGAAGAAAATTAAAATTTTGCTGAGAATTAATATTTGGATACAAAATAGGGTTTTCTAAAAGTGGGTGCAACAGAGAAAATAAAAGAAGTAGGCATTTCTGAGAAGATTTGAGGACTTGGGATAAGATGGCAAGGTCAGGACCTAGACGATCCACTTCAGGGACTATTCTGTTTGGTTTTAAGGGGAAAATATTTGTGCCCACTTTCATACGGCCATACACATACATGCCCAGACCTTCTTGTCTCTGATCCTCTAATCTTTCTATTTGCAGGTCCCTGATCAATTTGCTAGCCAAGCAGGAAAATGGATAAATTCTCACAATGGGCCAGTGCTCGTTCCACAGCAAGCAGATGCCGATATGCATTGCTTGCAGCTCCACCTCTTAAGAAAATTTTATCTCTCTACACTGTCTTTTGAGGCCTCCACTGAGTGTATCTATAATATCTCAGTCATAAGCCATTTCTCACTTTGGGCTTAAAGACACATTCCAAACTGAACTTATTCATAAATAAACTTGGGCTTTTTCCTCCTCTTAAGCTAATTATGCCAGACCCCGGATATTGTTATAGAATTCTAAAAGCATTCTCTTCACATTATTCTTAATGTACTGATTGCATTTCATTTTTGTTATGGTAAGTTTCACATGTATCTTACCTTCTACAACTAAATATAATCTCCATAATTTTAGAAACTACGATGCAATGGTAGATGTTAGCATAAAATTCGTACATTTAATCCCAGCTCCGCTCCTTTCTCAGGGTTTAAATTTAAATCACTTTCATCTGTAAAACGTGCCCTATAATAAGCAGCCTCTAAAATGGCCCCTCACAATCCTGTCTCCTGATATGCACACCTGGTGTAACACCACGGCTGGACCCAGTGACTTGACTTGCTTCTAAGCAGCAGGATATGAGAAAAATGATAACATGTCACTTTTGAGAATAAGCCAAAAGTGACTGTCATTCCCATCTTGCTTGTCATCTCTTGCTCTCTTTCTCACTGTCTCTGAGGGAAGGCAGATGCTCCATGTTAACTGCCTTAGAGAAGGTCATGCAGCAAGGAGATGATGTTCCTGCCAACAACCAGCAAAGACCTGAGACTTGCCAGCAACCATGTGAATGATCTTGAAGCCAATTCTCCCCTAGCTAAGCTTGGAGATGTCTGCACTCTGACTTACACCTTTATTGCAGCTCTGCTCAGACCTTCATTCAGAGGCATATAGCTACACTGAACCCAGATTCTTAACTCATGGAAACAGTGAAGTAATAAATGGTAATTGTTTTAGGTAAGTCTCATCTATGCCTATTTTGTTAAGCATTCTTATTGTAAAAGGGTGCTGAATTTCGTTAAATGCTTTTTCTGTGTCTATTGAGAGGATCATATGGTCTTTACAGTCTTTATTTTTACTTCTATTTATGTGTTGTATTACATTTATAGATTTGCTTATGTTGAAACCATCCCTGCCTCTCTGGGATGAAGACCACTTGGTCGAGATGGATTATTTTTTTGTATAAGCACCTGAATTCAGATTGCTAGGATTTTATTGAGAATTTTTGCATCTTATTTCTAAGGGATATTCATCTATAGTTTTCTTTTTTTGTCGCTTCCTTTCCTGGTTTTGGTATCAGGGCGATGTTGGCTTCATAAAACCTGTTGGGAAAGAGTGCTTCCTTCTCGAGGTCATGAAATAATTTCTGCAGGATAGACACCAGTTCTTTGTAGGTCTGGCAAAATTCGGGTGTGAAACTATCTGGTCTGGGACTTTTTTTTTTAGGAAGGTTTTTTTACTGCTGCTTCAATTTCAGTTCTTGATACTGGTCTGTTCAGGAATTCTGTTTCTTCCTGATTGAGCCTAAAGAGGCTGTGTGTTTCTAAGAATTTGTCCATTTCCTCCACATTTTCCAGTTTATGTCCACAGAGGTTTTTATAGTATTCATAGATGATATTTTGTATTTCCATGGTATCGTTGTAATTTTTCCTTTTTCATTCCTGATTGAGCTTATTAGAGTCCTTTCTTTTCTGCTTCTTGTTAATCTAGCAAAATGCATGTCAATTTTGTTTATTTTTTCAAAGAATCAACTGTTTTTTATTAATCTTCCATATAGATTTTTGTTATTGATTTTATTTGGTTCTGCTCTGATCTTTGCCATTTCTTTTCTTCTGCTGGGTTTGGGGTTGGTTTGTTCATCCTTTTCCAGTTCTTTGAGATGATTCATTAGATGGTTGACTTGTGATTTTTCTGTCTTTTCAATGTAGGCATTTATGGAAATAAACTTTCCTCTCAGAACTGCTCTAGCTGTGTCCCACATATTTTGATAACTTCTGTCTCCTTTATCATTTAGTTCAAAGAATCTTTTGATTTCCATCTTAATTTCCTCCTTAACCCTATAATCATTCAGCAGAAGGTTGTTTAGCTTCCATGACTTTGTGTAGAGAAGAGAGTTTCTGTTGGAGTTGATTTCTAATTTTATTCCGCTGTGGTCTGAGAAGGTGCATGGTATAATGTTTATTTTTTAAAATTTGTTGAGACATACTTTGTGGCCTAGGATATGGTCAATCTTTGAGAATGTCTCATGAGATGATGAGAAAAATGTATATTCAGTGGTTTGGGGGTAGAATGTTCTTGTAAATGTCAGTCAGGTCCATTTGTTCTAGAGTTCTGTTTAAGTCTGGAGGATGGATACACTTGAAGCTCTGACTCAGGTGGGGCAAAGCCAATATATGTGACCTTAACATTTGTACCCCTGTAATATGCTGAAATTAAAAAAAAACATGGTATTGTTTTAAGCTGATATGTTTTGGGGTAATTTGTTATGCAGCATTAGATAACTAACATAATATTTATCAAATAAATTGTTGAAATTGTTAAATAATTTATGTGTCATAATATGTTTCTCATTGTTTTTCCTAATTTAACAGACTTTTTTATTCTTGACATTCTACTTGGCATAATAGGGGCTTTGTTTGCATAATTTGTTATCCTCAAAAAAATCCATATATGAAATAACCTTAAAATTACTTTACTCTCAAAAATAATTATATTACTACTTTAATAAATTAGGTAAAACATTTAACATACATTAAAATCCTGTCCAATATCTTTCAGAGATCTGTATCGCAGGTCCTGAATTAGAATAAAAGAATTTCTCTTTGTGTTTCTGTCAAACTTTTATGAACAAGTCCAAGAAAAATATATGTAATACCTGTGGAATAGTGCATCTTTAGAGATTTTTTTCCAAAACACGGCATAGCAATTGAGGAGGCATTAAAATATTATATTAGTTAGTCCAAAAGTGTTTTGTTTTCTCCACCACAACTGGATGTGACCATGAGTAATTTAAATTATCTCTGCATTTATACTTTTCTCATCTGTAAAATTGGGGTCATAATTGTACTTTATACTGTCATGGAAATTATTAATAAATGAGCAGATACATGTAAAATGTTTAAAACAGTACTTGGCAAGCATTACATAGTCAAATATACACATAATGTAGTCAGTACATAACATATTAGCTGTTATAGTTGTTGTTATTATTAATAAAGAAACAGGAAACATTTGCTAATGTGTATAAATATCAAATCTTTCAGACAGTTCTTGTGCCAAAAATGAACAGTCATATGTTTATTGAAAATACCTGCTGATTGTGTTTAATTTGCTAAATCATGAATTTGTTTTTTCTTTCTGATTATGAAATAAATACGAATATAGCATGGAAAAAATAAAACATATAGAAAAATATAAAGAAGGAAATTAAAATATTCCATAACATCATATAGCAACATGTAATAGTGATTTTTTTAATATTTTCTTCTAAATTTGTTACAATCTTTAATATATTTTTAACACATTTGTATTGAATTTCCTTACAATATTACTATGTTTATCTGTTATAAGTAAGTAAGTTTGGTAAATTCAATTTTATTTAAAGTTAAGTCATCTGTTTAAAATATTTTATTAGTAAACACAGGAGCCGCTTATTGTACATATTGTATGAAACACATGAATTGAGGACAAGATCATACACTGTCTCCTAATTTATAGTGTTGAACTTTAAAATTTTGTATAAAATTTAAATGATGAAAATGTAATTATTTTTGTGCAAATAAAGGATATCTTTGTAAACCTTGTATCTTTAAGAAAAGAATTACTATATTTTCAAATATTTAAAATCAATTTTGAAAGTGTTTAGATTTGACTATGTGCTCAATTGGCATGGATTGTTGTTTTCCAAGTACTAGTGAAAGACATCAGAATTATTTGATTCTAATTAAATAATACTGAAACAAGAATTATTTACATAAACACAAAATGCCAGATGTTTGAAGAGACTAATAATACCTCAAAAAGAAAACATAAAATTATGAAAAGTCATTAAAGTTATCTTCTTGGGAGTGCTTTTGGATTTCCTCTTTTCATGTTACACTGATAATTTTTTAAATAAGTATTTGTTATTCAAGTAGACATTAATGCTCCAATTCACTTTGTAAAATATGTCTTTTATAGGAATATAAATATCTGAGAATATCACTAATGACTTCAAATAAAAATTGAAATTCTTTATATTATTAGGCCAGTGGGCTCTGCTAAATGCCCGGTAGGCCACCAAATATCAAATTAAGCAGAATGTCCCCAGTGTCCAGCCATTTTAACAACACTGGATTGACATTGATCTTTGGTGTATTATATGAAGCCTAAGGACTTGAGGAAAGGAAATGTAGGGAGGATTTTCCAAACTTATATATATATATGTATATATATATGTATGTGTATATATGCATATATGTATATGTGTATATTCATGTTAGGTATGGTAATTATATTAATGGTCTCTTTATATTCTTTTGCAAAATGACTTTGAGCTCCTCTTACCACTAAGTGAAGTCCGGTTTGTCAAGCTCTGATTCTGAGCTGCCCTTGTGACTTTCTTTGTCCGATGGAACACAGCAGATACAATAGTGTGGCATTTCTGCACTTGAACCTCAAGAGGCTTTGTGGGATTTTACTCTCTCTTGAAACTTGACTTCTGTCATAAGAAAAAGCCCAAGCTAACCTGTTGGAATCAGACTTTGTGCAGCAGAGACAATTTTATCCAATTATTCCAACCATGGCCCCACATATGTAAGATGGGCTAGCCAAGATTTGAAAAAATGCCTACCAGATCGGTGGCTAACTATAGATACAGAAATATGCCCCTTAATATTAGCTTAGCCCATGTCTTTCTGGTCAGCAGAACCACCCAACTGAGTGGTAGACTTGTGAGTTGAGAAGATGTTTATTGCTTTAGGCATTTAAATAAATGTTTACATTTTTATTGGGTTGGTTTATGATACAATGCCAGATACAAGTATTTCATATAAAATGTTTTAGGTTAAAAAATTATTAAATGGAGTCAATTTTTTAAATTTTTATTTTTCATAATTGTGACTTTTACTCAGAGGCACACTTCAACTCTCAGGAAATATTTTCATGTGTTAGTAAAAATTAAGCAATAGAAATAAATTATGGCATAGTCACATAATGGAATACACTGTAGCAGTAAAAATGAATGAACCAAAGTTACATTTATCCACCCAATGAACATAATGTTGAATGTTGGACATTCAACATAATGTTGATTGAAGATAATACATTGAATATTAGTCAGTCAACATAAAATTCAAAGCCATACAAAATTAAATAACATATTTATCAAGGATATATGTGATAAAACCAGAAAGAGAAGAAAGGGAATGAAAATGCAAAATTCAGGATACTACTTGTATCTGAGGCAATTGAGGAAAATAAGATTGGGTGGGACATCCAGAGGCAGTATTGGACTTTTTAAGATGGGATGTGAGAACATGGATGTTTATTTTGTTGTTATTCCTCATACTCTACATATTCTTTTTATACACATGTACTCAATACTTAATTTGAAGACTGCTATAATAAGAAATTATATATGATTGATACAATCGAAGCTTCCTGTGCCCCTTCACTAGTAGCATTCCTTTCTGTCTTTTCCCAACATGTACCCTTCCCATCCATGTTCATTTACTTCAATATAAATGTAAATCCATAAACAGTACATTAAATTGTTTTATTTTTAAAGTTGCATTGTTTCTATTGGCACCTGGCTCATTAAATTATGTTTTTGAAAAAAAATAATAATTTTGGATTCCACAGTATTTTAAAAACAATACAATTTGTCCATTGCATGATATGTAAGCAGATGAGTTTTACTTTTACATTCCCCTTCAAAAGAAAATGTATTATTGAGTAGACATTCAAGACATTGTTGGGAAAGATAGTTGCCAATCAGCTATAAGTTATATGAAGTACCTGAAAATGTAAATGAGACAGGAACTTAATGAATAGACACTATAGTGATTTATAGAATCCACTAAATCTGTGGTTCTCAGTTGGAGGAAGGATGTGATATTTTTTCCCCCAGAGGACATTTGGCAATGTGTGGAGACACTTCGTGTTTCTTCAACAGAGACAGAGGGTACTATGCCCTCTAGTAAGCAGAGGCAAAAGATGTCACTAACTGTCATACAATGCATAGAACAGTGTGCCAGGTGGCAGAAGAGAATAATCAAATGGGAAACTAATAGGTGATAAAGTAAGAGATGCAATGAATTATAAGGGGGGTTGTTTTGTGAAGCCCCTGTAAAGACTGAGCTGCATTTGAAATATGAAACAGAGCCATTGGAGCATATTGAGCAGAAAGATGACATGATTTCTATTTAAATAGCACCATTTTGTCAGTTCTGTTGAAAAGAAATTATCAGCAAGACAGACATTTTTAAGAGCCAATTCCAATTGTTCAGGTCAAAGAAGATGGTGGTTTGGACCAGGATGGAATCAGCAGAATTAGTGGGAAATGATCAGTTATTTTTAGAATGTAGAACTAACAGGACTTACTGTCAGATTAGATATGAGGTCAGAGAAAGACAGTAATTAAGAATAAAATCAAAGAAAATATAAAGTAACCCTTTGAAACTCAATAAACTAAATGTGTATGCAACATAAACTTTTTTCCAGTACATATTCATGTGGAGGCTCTGAGTATATTCCGTGCAAAAGTAGAGCAAGTGCTGCTAGAAGGTGAGCAGTACTTGTACAATTTACTGTAGTCCCCTAGGCAGGCTGGCGTGGTAACGACGGTAAATTTAACAATAGGATTAGAGAAATTAATGGATATAATAAACTCTAAAAGGTAATTTCTATTGGAAATCTAGAAGCAGCATGGAAATTACTTTTTATTAGGCATATATTTTGTGTGAATCAATTTTTCTAATCTCAGTTTGGGTTCCTGAGAAAAGCAGTGCACTCCTATGTGCTATTCTGCACACCCAAAAAATGTAACTTACCATATTACAACTCACATTCTTTACCTTTACATGGGATGTTTATTGAAATGTACTTCAATATTCTCAAATTACATTATTTTTATTTATTGCTATCATAATTTATGTACTTACACGACAGGTGTTATCACCTTATTGTTCTCCATGACTTGAAGTCATCTGATCTTAATATGACAACCAGCACACTGTGTCCTGGACTTACATAGACATTTTGTTTCAATCACACAGTCATAACACAATGTGTTTTCCCGAAGAAACAAAAGCTTTCATTTACCAAGTGGTAGTTTAAATTTCATATATAAAATGACATTCATATATATAAATGACATTATTATCAGGAAAGAGTCAGAAATAGAAAATATGTCTTCCAAGAAAGTTCATCATTGTTGAACAGGAAAAAAGTAGTATAGATGCTAATGAGAAATGTATAATAGCATGGCATAAAAGTTCAAACTTCATATTTTTCTTAGGATTTGGATGTAGAATTTAAGTTCATTGCACCCATATCCATGTTGTCCATTTAAGTATACCAGGTACAAGTCTCTTTGGTCTTAAAAGTTAAGATGAATAAGAGAATATCAAAGGTAAGTGACTCCGAACTCAGTTATGTTTTGTTTGTCACGGATAGAACATTCCACTCTTTCTTATAATAGGTACTGTGGAAGTGCAGAGCTTTCACTCAGGGTTTACTTCTTCATGCCACTTGCTTTATTTCAAAAAGCCAATTTTGATTTTGCAACTATTTGCACAGATCAAAAACAAATTACATAAACATCACACACTTTAAATGCATGTAGTACTGTATTCATCTAAAATACAAATAAAAATAAAATAAAATAAAATATAAATATATGACTGACTTATTCAATAAATCTCAAAATTAAAAAGTGAAAATTTTGAATTTGATAAACACTAAGAACTTAATAGCAGTCTTGAAACTTTTTTTAAATAATGGTACTGTTTTCCATATATATAACCTTATCAACCCGAGCTATAAGACAATGAAAATAACTAAATACTTTAGTAACTATTCTGTGCCAAAAATCAAATATGGTGCAAAATTACACATAGTTTAGTTTCCTCCAACTGTAATAAAAGGAAAACAGCTAACGTTAAGATGAATAAAATATGAATTAACTTTTGCATTATATCAAATAGTGTATTAATGATTTTCCTTATTTTGTGTTTTAATATTTGGAATTTCTTTGTATCTATACAACTATGAAGTTTCCCACAATTAAAAGTAAATTTTATAATTCAAAACATGTTGCATAACCATTTTTGTCATACTAAACTCATTTAAAAATTTAGACATATTCATGTTGTTTAAGACTACATTATTTTTTTATTTCAGCATATTATGGGGGTACAGATGTTTAGGTTATGTATGTTGCCCTTGCGACCTCTCCCCCCAAGTCCGAGCTTCAAGTGTGTCCATCCCCTGGGAGGTGCGCATCACACTCTTTGTGCATATGCCCGTCCCCTCCTCCCCCCTCCCCACAAACCTCTCCCCCCTCCACCTGCCCAAAAACCAATAAATGTCATTCTTATATGTGCACTTAAATGTTGATCACCTAATACCAATTTCACAGTGAATACATGCAGTGTTTGTCTTTCGATTCTTGGGATGCCTCACTTAGTAGAATGCGTTCCAGCTCTATCCAGGAGTATACAAGAGGTGCTATATCATCATTGTTTCTTAAAGCTGAATAGTACCCCATGGTATACATATATCACAGTTTATTAATCCACTCATATATTGATGGACACTTGGTCAGCAGAATCTTGATTTAGCTAGATTCTTATATCCTACATGTAAAGACAGCATGATTGATCAGAGAAACTAAGTCCTAATTCAAACAGTCCTGAATTTGAATAATAAATTTGAATACAGCAGGTATTGTAAAGCAAGGACCCAATGTATTTTAATTTACTATATGTGAATTACTTAAAATTAAAAACAAAGTCCTAACATTCCTAATAATACAAATTGTAGGACCTTGTACAGTTTATCTGACTTTTGAGTCAGTTTGTAAAAAGGTAAAATAATAGGTTAAAATAAGAGAGCAAAGGTAAAAGCTGCCTTACAGTGCCTGGCAATAGAAAGTTCTTAATAAATACAAGGTAGCCCTCACCCATCTTTGTGCCTTTTAAAACAACATATGTCTACTACCAGAACACAATTCTGTTCTTGGAAGACATGCCTGCCTCCGTTTTATACAAGATAAGAATCATTCTATACTTCTTGAGTTCCACTATATGGGAAGGATCATAGGCAAGTGCTCAACCAGGGACTGTTCCACATAATGGAAAGACTTTACATAGAGAATCAACAGCATCCACACATAGAGCTATATTTAAAAATCCAAATGAAAGTGTAGAGCATATTATCCTTTAAAAAAACCTTTAAAACACAGTGACCTTAGCCAATTAATCAAGTCTACAGGAATACAGGAATCTTTCCAAAAGTACACCAGACTTGAGAAGAAACATCACGAGAAAATGTATTAAAAATGGGTAACAAAAAAAAAAAAAAATTGCAAGCCTTATGAGAGACATATATATCTCATATATACGTGTGTGAGTGTATATATATATCATAGCTCCATCTTTCAAAGTTATACATTTATTCCAACCATAGTGACAACTGCTCAAAACAATAACTAAGCTTAGTATAGCATAAAAAAGTTCTTGATCTGACTCAAGTTACCATTTCAGCTTCATCTCACTAATCTCTACTATTGTCACGGTACTTGGAATACACTACTATAATTGTAGAGTCTGGCTCCATTTAGACCTTCATTCGACAAATATACAATGAGCATTTACAACATGCAAGACATTGTGCTAAATTCCTGGAACCAACAAGGTAGAATACAGTAAAAAAACAAAACAAAACAAAACAAAAAAAAATCTTTACATTTCCTACACTCTTTTTTCTATATTAGGATTTTTAAATGCCTGACAAAAAATGGTATCTTATGATTTCCCCAGAGATCAAAAACACTATTATTTATTTCAAAATCTAGAAAGCTGAACCAACACAGGAAAAAGATCATACATCATAACCTTCAAACATAAAGATTTTAAAGGACTTGATATATTCTCAAAAGAAATCCTAAATAGTTCTGTCTTCTTTTTCTGGCTCTAATCATTATTCCTTTCTTGCTTTCCTTTCACATTTAACTTAGAAATATTCCACACAGCATTTACTTCTTTGGTTGTAGTCATTAATTGAGAAGACTCAAAAAAATACCATATCACAAACTCAATCCAGCAGGACCCTCAAGCTTTGCTCTGCACTCTAGTACAGCATCACAGAGGCCAGTCCACACTCACTTGGAATAGTTTTCTCCGGCCTCATCTTTCTTCCCTTCTGTCTCACTCTCTGTTTTTGTGCCTTTATTTGTTTCATCCAACCAATCTGAGACATGTTTAAGAGCGCATTCAACAGTGGACACCATATTCTGAACAGCTTCAAGTTCCTCTGGAGATGGATAGATTGTTGAATGTTTCACCATAACATGGCGATCATCATTGGCAAAAGATCGAATAGATCTCTGTCGGAAGGAAAAAGAAAACAATTACTTCAACAAAAGAAACACCACCTGAAAAGGATGACATACAAATGTATTTTAAGCCAACTCATAGCATTAATTGTCAAACCACTGTGAAATAGTTAATGTTGAGACAATAAAAAATTGCTCAGGAATGGGAAGTAAAATCCCATTCTATTGAACTTCACACCAGAAAATTAAAGCTTTCATTCATGTTTTGGTAAGGTTCACCTAGGTCACACTCAGCATTATGTATTACATATCTTTTGGCTGAACCTATGCATTCTGAATACCACTTCAAAAAAGGTCATCATACCACACAACATCTGCAAGAAACTTCCTAGCTTTAAGAGTCTCCAGAAATGCATGAGGGTGACTCATGATACCCAGCCACTCCTTTCCAAACTGCTACAGACTTTAGTACCTTAAAAAAAGGAGTATTTCATAATACGGTAATAGTACAAAATACAAAGTTATGTGTGAACACTATAAGAAAACTGAGAAACACTGGAATAGTGTTTACTATTTGGCATTCAAATCTTTGGATCGATTTGGTTTTAATTTTCAAAATAGATTAGCAGTAGACATTCCAAATTCCAGAATGGGAATAATATATATTACAAAACAATCAAATTCCTAAGCTAATGTACAAATATATTACATTCTCAATCAAAACCTCCTCAGAGTTGATTTACTTAAACCTCAACAAAAGTCATTTTAAAGTTCATATGGGGTAAAAAACATGAATGAGAATATCAAGAAATATTCTAAAAACATGGATGGGTGGTTCCATTGTACTAAAACCAAACATTAAAAAATTTTAAAAAGAAATAATTAAAATGGCATGCTGGCCCAGAAATTAATAGAGTAGGTTAATGCCTAGAAATAGAATGAATTTTGCAAAAATGTAACAGAGTAGATCCTTCACATTCATTAAGTCACACATCCAAAAACCTTTGAATATTTCTAAATTTACTAATATCATGAGGACACTTGTACCAGTACAGAGCAAAATGAACAAGGATAACTTGGTGAGTTTTCCATAAATCCCAAAGTATTCCCTTTAAAGAATGGTTACAGTGTCTTTACTTACCTGAAATTATGTGTACAAGGTAAATATTTTGTTTTGAAGTCCACTGCAAACTAAAACATTCATAATTCTTTATAAATAGCCTTGCCTCTTTTGTTTTTGTTTGAATATCAATGTTTAAAAAATCATATTATTTTGGATACTAGTAAATTAACATTACAGTGTCACTATCCCCTATAAAGTGAAGCAAATTTTAACTGACAAAGTTAGTAATCCTTTGAAAAACTTCAATCATTATATAAATATAGAGCTAAAATCAATTAGAAAGCTTTCCTTTTTCTCAATAAAAATCACCTGTCTAGATTTCTTTCTTTCTTGACATCCATAATCAAGTTTTCAACTGGAGCCTTTTACCACAAAGAAACAAACTTTTTAAGCACTTTATGAGATTTGCTCCTGACCCAAAACAAGTAACTAGAAAACAAAAGAGCCATATAATGAGTTGAAGATGCTAGGTTGTCAACTAGATTCATGTACCTGCTAAATTTTTCAGTCCTGCCCAGTGGCCTCACCTGAGCAAAATTACATATTGCTTCACTACACAAATATTTGGTGTTTACCTCACAAATAATACACACTGTCAATGTTAAAAAGTCTACTGGGTGTGATAAGATAATCATTTTGAAACAATGGTAAAAGGAAGAACTGAAGAAATAGATAAAAAAAAAATGGAAAGAAATCTTATTCACTCAAATGAGCTCCACACAGATTTAAGTATTAAAAAATTAAATCAGAACTATACCGAAACAGAAAATTCTATTCATTTCTGAGATTTAAGAAGCTAGCAAAAGGAGAAATTGGGAAATACCGAATAATTATTTAAAAATATAACATTTCTACACTGGAAAATCTAAGCTAAATTTAAAAAGAACAAACAAGGGAAGGAATTTTCATCAACTTTGACAAATACTACATATAAAGCATTTCTTTCAGTTGTAAGAGTATCAAGACTATAAGGAAAGAGCTAAACAGGCAAATAATTCACGTGGTAAGAAACACCAGTCTCAGTGTGGTTTTTTCACATCTCACCAATATAACTAAAATGAGAGAAAATCCCAAGTTAACATTTTTTGTCCACCATCTAGATCTAAAATATTCATAGAATTTCTTCTCTAAAAAGCAAGTCGACCAAGTTATAATCCTGAGCACAAATATTTTAAAAAGTCAGTAACATTTAAAGAAACACAATCAGACTTGCTAATCAACATATTCCACATATACTGATGATTAATATTTTGTGCTTTTTCTCCCACTTGTAATGTCTTTTTTAAACCTTTTCTTACTTATTCTTAGAGAAGAAAATTCACAAAACATCGTCTAAAACAAAAATACTAAGAGAAAAAATTCAGCATATTTTATCAATTAAAAATCTAGGTAACAGAGGTTATGACCTCATCTACCATCACAAATTCAAGTCTAAAATCTCCACAAAAAGCAAGGTTTTTCTGATACTCAGTTCAGTACCTTTAGTACACCTGATACTTTACCCTATTATTTTAAAAGCATACAAAAGAGGTGGCTTTTTGAATAAAACATTCACACATTTTATAAACTCCTATACCATTCATATCACTAATTAAAGGACTGGTTCAGGGTTTTTCATTTCCATAGGCAAAAACTGAAACTTCAGGTAGAAGAACAGAGAAAAATTACTTAATTTCAAGTTCAAGGTCATCTAGTAATTTGTATCAGTTTGATAACACCGGTTTTATTAGAAAATATTATTTATGAGCATTCCCTACTTTGTTTAAATAAATAAAACTTTGTTTTAATAATTTATTACCTGTAGGCTCATGGGGCTCCATCTTGTGGTTTAAAGGGCTTATAATAAATCTGAACTCATTTGCTTTGCTTAAATAGTAGAGTGTCATCTTTATCTGAGGCACTAGAGCCAAAAATTAACACCATTGTTTTTTCATTTGTGTTCACTGTTAACATTTCCATTTTTAAATTATTGGAATCATTCATAACTAAATTAATAAAATATAAATAGTAACCTACCATGGTTTTCTATAGTATTTTAGCTTCTTTTTCCGATCCTTTCCCCTCTTTCTTGTGGTCTTTACTAGGCACTGTTTTGTGTGACAATACCTCCTCATAAGCCTTAGTCCCGACAGCTCAGCGTCAATACAGCAAAGATGTTTGAAGACCTGTTCTCTGGAATACACCTGTAAGAGAAGAGGGAAATTTCAAAAATGCTTATTTACAATTACTTTCAAATCCACATGTGAAATCCATAAACATGTTTATAAAGGAAAATTACCACAGTTCAAACAAAGAGCTAACACATCCTTTGAAGCCCTAAGCCCAAGAGTCTAGGTGATATGGCCAGAAAAGTTAACCCTCCTGGTGGCCACAATGTGGTAACTGGCTGACTTGTACTCAATGAGATAAATATATTTGCACACACAGACTCAGTTAAGAAGCACCAGCTGGAAGAGTAATACTACTACTGGTGGCAACAATGTTGCAATTAACCATCAGATTTTCAATTAGAAATTGGTATTACTCAGGCCTATCTGAAAATTCGGTAGATAAGAAACCTGAAAATGTGCCATGATGTTTTCCCATTGATACTGCCATTAGACAACAGATACAACATGTAGTATTAATTATTTCATTAATTATTTTAGGTCTGAAATTCAGAATGCTTTTTTTGGCTCTATTTCCCTAACTCCCAAAAGACCCTACTTGCCCCTCGGCCTGTATGCACTGCTATGCCACAGGCCACTGAATATTCACTAGACCCTAACTTCATTACCCCTGGATATGCCTTGCCAGAATTAGACAGCATATTTCTGCCCAGAGGTCTAATTACCATTCTGTTACCCACTTTGTTCCACCTTCATAAGATTTTATTTTATTCCAGATAGTGTAAAAGTCAAGTCTTCGAGCATTCATGAAATCTTTATATACTAGAATCCCAGCTAGTGAAAAAAGAAAAATACAAAAATAAGGGCTAACATCAAAATAGAACACATGCTTTCACTACATGGATATCGGAGGAACTAATTTACATAACATATATGATATAAAAATCCAAAGAAAAATACCTTCTTCTTCATCTAAATACCTTTCCTTTAAATTTCCTTTAAATAAGGAAAACACCCTTAGAAGACTATTGTCCATAACAGTTTCTTAATATTATTCGTTGCTCTCTTAAAGAAATAAATTCCTTTTTAAATTATTTGGACCAGAAAAATTACAGATGTGACATTTAACTCTTCTCAGTACTTCAAATGAAAACATGGACCCACAATTATAGTCAAATGACACTCAGCTGTGTGTCACCTACATGCAAAACTATTCATATCCTCTAACCACTTTCCCTAGCTCTGGCTTACAAAATCTACCTGAAATAAGCCAGTGAAGCTTGATTAAAAAAAAAAAAGTATATAACTGAACATATTCTAATAAATGGAACTTACTTGAGTTATTATTCATATCACATTTAAGAAGGAATGTACAAGTGCCATAATACATAGGATCCTTTTGTACAACCAAGTGAAGAAACAAGAGATTAAAACAAGATCTCAGGGTAAGAGGTATTTCAAAAATGCTCATCACTAAAATTGTACCTTCCATATAAAGATCATACTACACAACTAAAGTCTTCAGCATCTCCCATTCCCATCCCTACTCCATTCTGGGGATTCAACCATTCAGTACTTAGCTGTAAATCCAGCAGCCAAAAAGGATTGCTATGTGTCCAGTTGAGAACTGAAACCAAGTCCATGAGCTTTCTCTGTAAAGGTGTGAAGCCAATAAATCAACCATTTTAAGAAAGCAGACTGAAAGCATAAAGAGTGGGAACAATGCTAAGAGCTTCTTTCTGATGTAGTGGGGAAATTGTGAATCACCAGTATAAGAGTACAGTACTCTGCAGCCATTTAGCATAGAGGGTAACTACATTACCCATACATCAACAACCTCTAGGAACTTCAGAGGATAATAGCACAGTGCAACAATTCATGATAAAAGCACAGATTCTTATAATTGCATTCTGTTGGTACTGTAAAATGAACTTAGAAATCATGTGACCAACCCTACCCTCAGTTTACGCATGAAAACAGAATCAGACATTATGGTCATACAGTTAACCAGTGACAGGGCATGGTCTAGAAACTAAATTGTAAATCAATACTGTTCCCCCACTATATCAATCTGATTGAGAAAAAGTCCAATTGTATTTGGTTTATTCTATGCAGACAGGGAGCAACTGCAACACATTTTTTAAGAATTTCTCTTTTTTAAGGAAAAAAAGGTCAATTTAGTGGATAAAATTCGGGCCTTGAAATTTTAAAAATACCAACTTTGTCATTTAATAGCTATGTGACCTTACTTAGCCATGTGACTCAAAAAGTCACTTAATTTCCTTGGGTCTCAGTTTCCTTTATATATAAAATGATGAATTATTCCATTACTAATTAACAGATAACATTTATGGAACTCAAACTTTGTACCAGGCACACCAATGCCTAAGAGCTTTTCATACATTAATTCATTTAATCCTCACAACAATCTCAAATACTGTCTCCATTTAACACACAAGGAAACTAAAGCATAAAGGAGATAATATAACCTAATTAAAATCAAAAAGCAAGTAAACAGTAGATCCAAGATTCAGATCCAGACCATCTTCTTTAATATTATTTTGGCTATAAAAGATTTACATTTATTTACTTCACAGGATGAACTTCAGCTATTTCAAAAATAAGTCTATGCGAATTACTAAGGCTGTATAGCACACAGGCTTTGGAGTCAGATCGGCCTTAAATTAAAGTACCAGTTTCACCACTTGCCTTATCTGAGCCAGAGTTTTCTCACCTGTGCAATGGGGTGACTAGTGAATGAGACAGGTTATTAAAAAAAAAAAATACCTAGTAATATCTGTCAAATAATATACACTCAATAAATGGTTTCAGGAAAAAAATAAACACACCTTAAATTTTCTAATGTTAAATAGAAATGTTTTGTTTACACATCAGATGTATGTACATATCTCTGAAAAACTAAGCTTAGAAAAATACTAGCTGTGCTCTACTTAGAACAGCTTTAAACTACAGGGCAGGGATTTTTGTCTGTTTTGTTTACTGATATAGCCGAAGTGTCTAGGACAGTGCCTGGGATATTATAGGTGCTTAGTAAATACTTGTTGAATGTTGTTCTTTCACGTAAGGTATACCAGGGATTGGG